>BGNK01000454.1:337-34938 GCA_003297005.1 Symbiodinium sp. clade A Y106
ACTATTTCAGGGGGTGCACAACTGAAACAAAAAAGCGGCACGAAGACAAAACGAGCTACCTTGAGGGGGGGGGAGGGGGGGGGGTTTATTAATCAGAGGTTCCCATCACCCTAATTCCATGTTGTCCACCCCAAGGACATTTGCACCCTGCTTCAGAAGGAGCTCCAACATCAACGTGTTTCCATGCCTGGCTGCGTACTGGAGAGGGGTGAATCCGTGGCAGTCGCGCGCATTCACCAAGCTTTCCGCGTGAAGGCCGTTGTTGGAGGCGAGCAGAAGGTGGACCATTCCGTAGTCATTCCTCATGGCCGATTCCAGTAGTTTACGTGTGGCCAGGCGCTGCAGCTCATATTGATAGTGCTGCTCGTCTTTTGTCACCTGCACCGCTTTCTCGAAGTTACGGCGCCTATTTTTAAACACCCGGACATTTAAACAGCTTAAACAGATCATTTGCACTAGGTCTAACAGCAGTGGCTTTGGGCCGCCCAACTTTAAAACATCTGGAAGTTTTGCTTTGGCCCCGCCACNCTCCGCTCCAGCCTCCTTCCGGCTCCAGCACGATCCACCCTTCCAGCCCCGCCATCCTTGCAACCCTCCAGCCCCCCTCCCCTCCGCCGGGACTAGGACAGGAGCATGAGCTGCAAGGCTGGAGGGCTGGAAGGCTGGAGGGCTGGAGGGCTGGAAGGCTGGAGGGCTGGGGGGCTTGAAGGCTAGAGGGCTGGAAGGCTAGAAGGCTGGAGGGCTGGAGGCATTGGATATTTAAACTTCCGGATTTAAACAGGTCATTTACACTACCTCTGTCATCTTTGGGCCTGGGCCGCCCTCCACATATTTAAAAAGCGTCACCGTAACTTGGAGTTCGCACACGAAGTCGCCAATCTTGAGCAGAAAATAGCAGAAACAACCAGTCGCGGTACTTAGCATCGGCGGCTCCGACAGGCTGCTGATAGCGGTCGCCGAAGCGGGTAAATCGCGCGTTAGCATCCTCAAGGACACGGCCCTCATCTTCGACGAGCGTTCAAGATCGCCGCCACTTGCTGACCTAACGACAGTTGGCTGATAGACTTGGCCATCTTCGCCGCCATGGTTGGCGCAACCCTAAGCTGAGGCGCGGCTCTGCTTGGCAGATGGAAAAGCGCTTGAGCCCCAGAGGTGCTTGAGCCGTAGCCAGAATGCAGCGACCTTTACTTTCCATGCATTGTGGCGCAGTACATTGTCCAGCAGTTCAAAAGCATAAATTTCCAAGGCACCCGAAGAACAGGCCTTCAAGATCCTGAGGCATGGAGCTGGATCCTACTCCCGGTGTTACTTACATGACAAGCGCCACGAGCGGATGTGCCCCGTACCATACCCAATCCTCCCGTGATATGGGCGGTCAGGCTGGGGTTAGACCAGAGAACATTTTGAGCGATGAGCACATGGCCGTGCCTCCGACACGACCGCCGCTGTGCTTAGCATAAATGCCCAAGTGTGGGGCTCCAGACTGATCTTTGCATCCGAAGCCATGGCATCAATGAACCGGCACGGACCGGTACGAGACTACGACGTAGCTTCCGCTTCAGTGTGAGAGCACAGGCTCGTGCATGTCGGTGGTGCGTGGCTGGCTTTCAGGCATTTGCCTTTCAGAGGATCCTGGGTTCAATATGCTGAAGCCAACTCAAAGTGTATTTTGTCTTTCCGAGCGACAAGGTTACGCGGCTGATATGGCTCCGGACAACAGACGCTTCTGGAAAACTGCATAGGAGACATGCGATCCCCAAGGCTGTTGCTCGCCGCCACCGTTCTCGCAGCTCTCGCACACTGGCCTGCTGACAACTCTGACAACGGCGGCGAGTCGAAGGACATCCATGTTTCGCTGTCGCCGCGACGACCACAAATACGAATGACTCATGACTGTGCTGAATAAACCTCAACACTCGAGCTGGCTCCTTCAGCTGTGGAAGAAACGGTGAGCCTCGAGTTGTCTGGGAGGCCGTCAGCTGCATCCTGTGTCGACGGTGGCGTGGTGGCATGAAAAGCATGACCCACACGGAAACCTGGCTTCCCTTTGTGCTACCAGCAGCATACTCTAAAGTAGCTACAGTACCGTACCAGTCAGCGTCAGCCATCGAGCACAACCTTCCCGAACTTGCAGCTTTCCTCGCTGCCATCGCTGTCAGCGTGGCGTGAGCTTCCTGACTGCCCCGTGCATTGCAAGTGACTGAAGGAGCAGCATGCATCATCTGTAGATGTTTCCACACAGCATGCCAAAGCTTGTTCTCCTGCATCGCTGGTCTGGCTCTAGGTATTAGGGAAACCCATCAAAAAAATCTTTTTTCAAACAAAAAACTTTCCGCAAAAATCGGAAAAACTTTTTTAGCCAATCAAAAAAACTTTTTCCCAATCAAAAAAAACTTTCTCTACCAGTTTACAGGCAAGCCTAGGAGCATCCGGAGATTTCGTCCCCATCAAAAAAACTTTCAGTAGTAGTCGTAGTCGTAGTTGNTACCAGTTTACAGGCAAGCCTAGGAGCATCCGGAGATTTCGTCCCCATCAAAAAAACTTTCAGTAGTAGTCGTAGTCGTAGTTGTCGTAGTAGTAGTAGTCGTCGTCGTAGTAGTAGTAATAATAATAGTAGTGGTGGTAGTAGTAGTAGTAGTAGTAGAGGTAGTAGTACTATTTGTGCTAATAGTGATTAAAGTAGAATTAGTCAAAGTAGTAGTAACAGTGGTAGTAGTCGTCGTCGTTGTCGGAGGTAGTAGTAGTAGTAGTAGTAGTAGTAGTCGTCGTCGTCGTAGTGGTAGTAGTAGTAGTAGGAGCAGGAATAGGAGTACTAGTAGTAGCACTAGCTGTACTGGCTCTAGTAATGGCGGTAGTAAGAGTAGTAGTCGTAGTAGTAGTAGTCGTCGTCGTAGTAGTAGCAGCACTAGCTGTACTGGCTTTAGTCATGGCAGCAGTAATAGTAATAGTAGTAGTAGTAGCAGTAATAGTAGTAGTAGCAGTAGTAGTAGTAGTGGTAGTGGTAGTGGTAGTGGTACTGGTAGCAGTACGGTTGATAATATAAATCCTGCATTACCCATAATAAGGAATATACCATAATTCCCATAGTTTAGGGTCCTNACGGTTGATAATATAAATCCTGCATTACCCATAATAAGGAATATACCATAATTCCCATAGTTTAGGGTCCTTAAGTTAATGCAGGATTTATATCATCAACAGTAGTAGTAGTAGTAGTACTAGTAGTAGTAGTAGTACTAGTAGTAGTACTAGTAATACTAGTAGTAGTAGTAGTAGTAGTCGCGGTGGTGGTGGTGGTGGTTCTGCTGCTGCTGGTGGTGGTGGTGCTGCTGCTGCTGGTGGTGGTGGTGGTGGTGGTGGTGGCCTTCCTTCCTTTCCTTCCTTTCCTTCCTTCCTTCCTTTTTTCCCTTCCTTCCTTCCTTTTTTCCTTCCTTCCTTCCTTCCTTCCTTCCTGCCTGCCTGCCTGCCTGCCTGCCTCTCTCTCCGCCTTCCTTCTTTCCTTTCTGCCTGCCTGCCTTCCTTCCTTCTCTTCTAATGAGAAGGGACAAGTTTTTTTTTGATTGGCATCCCGCTCTAGGTTGCAGGATTGATCGTGGGCTCCATGGTTGGCTCAGGAACAATCCGACCTATTTCCTCACATCTCGGACAATATCCTCCCCGATGCTTGACGCACTCAAGCTGCAGTGTATCGAATCCCATCGAATCTGTGCATATGACCTTACAAACAAGTCATCGCGTGACTTGGTTCGCGGCTCTGCCCACTGGGCTCAACCGGCCTCAGCAAAAGTGGTAGGGCTTTGTAGGGTGCACAGATGTGCACAGCATCCTGAAGCAACGCTGTATGATCTCTATAATCTGCGCTCCACCAGTCCAACATTTACCTCCGATGCGTCTACCAACTTGTAGGTAGGCTCCAGTGCAGCACTGGGGCAGTTGCGGGCAACGGTTTGCGCTCACCTTGCCGTGCAAGGACGCTGATCCGCTCGCCGACAAAAATTTAAACCCTAACAGTCTCCACTGTCTGCTAAGTGCTGCCGCCATTGCATATGCTGAAAAAGGTTCACCCGCGCTCTGAAGCCCTCTCCTTGCTGAGGCCGAATCCGTTTGGGGGTCCCGCGCACGGACGAGCCGCCTCACAACAGGAAGCGCGTGAAGCTGCAGGAGCAACAAGGGAAAAAGCAGATAGTGCTTCACCATTCAACCTGGGGATTCGCCCCAGTTTTCCTTAGTAGTAGTAGTAGTAGAAGTAGTAGCAGTAGTAGCAGTAGTAGTAGTAGTAGTGGTAGCAGTAGTCGTCGTCGTAGTAGTAGTAGTAGTGGCAGCAGCGGTAGTAGTAGTAGTAGTGTAGTCGCAGTAGTGGTAGTGGTGGTAGTAGTAGTAGTAGCAGCAGTAGTCAGTGGTCGTCGTCGTAGTAGGAGTCGTAGTAGTAGTCGTCGTCGTAGTCGTAGTAATAGTAGTCGTCGTAGTAGAAGTAGTGGAAGTCGTGGTCGTTGTAGTCAGTCGTAGTCCGAGTGGTAGTGGCAGCAGTATCAGTAGTTGCAGTAGTATAGAAGTAGTAGTTTTTGCCACCCACATGGCAGTAGTAGTAGTAGTAGCGGTAGCAGTAGAAGTAGTAATAGGAGGAGGAGGAGGAGGAACAGCACTGGTCGTAGTTCCTTCCTGCTGCTGGTACGAGGTTGTACTACTACTCCTTCGCCTCCTGCTACCACGAGTACGACTACGCCTGCGACACCAGAACCACCACATGCAGCAGCACGAGCAGTAGGCAGCAGCAGCAGCAAATGCAGCAGGGGAAGCTGCAGTAGCAGTGGCAGCAAGTGGCAGCAGTAGGAAGAGGAGGAGGAGGTTACTCGTTGCCTCAGCAATCCACGGCGTCTGCTCATCATCGGCTGCGGCCCAGCAGTCACAGCGGTGCCATCTGCGAATCGAGCAGATTGTTCAAAGCGAGTTTGAGCACACACGAGAACGGACCGGACACAAGAGAGTCAAGACCAGGCCTGTGTGAGCGGAGCGGGACACGCCCTCGCCAAGCTTTGGGCTGGACTCGTCCACGGCAAAACCGGGAAGGCCTTTGCTTTTAGGACATGGAGGGTGCAAGCCAGCTGCATTCATGCTCAATACCTCCGTTTTGAATGTGGCGTGACTGGCACTCCATGCTTTGTGTTATACAGAAACATCGTAGAGCTCGCCCTTGCGGCCCTTTGCCGGCAAGTTGCAGGTATTGGATAAGACAGCTGGCCGGGGATAAACTTGCGACACAGAGTCCTATAATAGGTCCACACCCCACGTTTTCCGATTGAGAGGGGCTGAAAACGTCCGGCATCAGTCAAGTCCCTGGAAACTTTTTTTTGCATCCGGACTTGGGAAGTCGGAACCCTACTGTAGTCCCTGAGCCGCTGCCCCTCTGAGAGGGTAAGTGGGGCTTGGCACCTTGTCTCAAGTGCTGGTGTTTACCAAGCTTTCGCGGATTGGATCGAAATCGTGCTTGACCTCATAAAGTTACGGCGTACTTTCAGCACACTCGGTTCAAATGCCTAGCGATACCCGGTTGGCAACGCGATACGAAGCTGCACGCATACTCGACTAATCGCGTGTTCACTGTGCCTTCTTGCCAAACTGGACGGCGCGGACTCCAGGGCACAGTGAACGCGCGATTGGTTGAGAATGTGTATGCATCGTATCGCATTGCCAACTGGGTACAGTAAGTGTGGGGTGAGAGGGGAGTCAGCCTCAAGAGGGCATCAGTCCATAACAAGCATGAGGCATGAGTCAGGAATAGGGAAGCGGGTTGGGAACATGGGTGGGCAAGTCGGGAACCTAGAGTCAGGAGCTGTCTAGATTTATTGTAGGGCGGGTAGCGAATATGCCACCAAGGCTTTTCCAGGGTATTAACCAGGTTCTATGACGGCGCAAGCAAAGAACAAACCATAAATTGACCATGCGCTACCTCAGGTATTCGGATGAGATGCGGGCGTGAGTGCTTCCTGCATATACGGAATGTTGTTCCTGACAGTGACTGCTGACTCGTGTTCGCGACTTGTGGTGGTGTGTTCTCGACTCAGACTCGGAGCTGTTCCTCACTGCAGTCTGGCAGTGTTCCGGAATCGGCTGTTCCCGACTACAAGGTCCAGGAGCAAACTCGGCTAACAGCCGGTAAGTGTGCCGACTTTCCCACGCGCTTGAGCCGAGTGTACTGAAAAGTACGCCCTAAGTTAAGCTACCTCAACGGACCCGAGAGATGGCAAGCACGACTTCGCATCCAAGCCACGAGTCTTGTAGTTGCCAGCACTTTGGACAGCGTGCCAAACACACACATGTGACGCCGCCGCGTGGCTGACCCTCTAGATCTGAGACACTCTGGACCCTGAAGCTACACACCGCCTGGTCGGGCAGGTCGAGGCCACGGCCTTTTGCGATGAGGCGATTTGGGCAGCTACGAGACTTGAGACAAGAAGCGACCCTGCAGTGTACGGCTGCGCATTACCAATGTCATGCAAAACGAAACCTTTGTGCCCGTATAATCTGGGACTGGATACCGGCAGTCAGGCCCGATGAAGTCCAAGTGAGCGTTCTTCACCTTGCCGTCTTCTCCCGGTCATGCGCACTGTCTGTAGTCACAGCAGCCACATATAACCTATTCATGCACCCTCATCCCAAATCAACAAGATTCTAATATCCCGCAGGGCCAGAGGCGCACCAGATGCACCAGCACGCCAAAATCAGTCTCGGCCAGAAGCCACGGTCTCAAACACCTCATCTCTGCTTCCGGACTGAACCGCTCCCCGTGTCTTGAGACGTTCAGCCACTACATGCCACTACGGAGGAGGTGGGATGCAGAGCCGGGGCCTGCGAGGCGTTCAAACAGGGCTGTAATGGTTCAGTTCAGCTCAATAAAATTCTGTGGCAGCTGCAGGAGTCAGAGAAACTCTCGGACGGCCGAGCAAGGCTTCAATGTTCGACAGGATGGCCAAGGCAACAGAGTGAAGCTGACCCTACAGAATCCTAGGCTGCTTTGACACCGGGCGGCCTCAATCTGGCCAGTATCAGGCGGTAGATCACGCTGTAGCCTGAAGCCAGGCACTTTATACATGGGCACACGGTTGGCACACGGCAGGGCCGAGGACGAAGGGGCTCTTTTCGTCCCCGCCGATTGCAGAAGCGAATGCTTGGGATCTTTGGCCCAACCTGTAGCTCCGTAGCAGCGCGAAAGGTGCACTTGCAACCGTAGCTGCGGCTCCACAACCAATGTCATCCACGAAAACAGTATCGGATCAGTCGGTTAGTTGATTTGACATTGAAGCGACGAGCTACAAGTAGCTGACTTTCGCATTCGGCGCCTTCCTGGGTGAAACACGACTTCCAAATGCGCTGCACGCTGAACTTGGCCTACACTTGCTTTTTGGAAAAGCCGGACATTTTTGGCTAACTTCTAAGCGAAATGCCAGGTCAAGTTCAAGCATGTGCACTTTGGAACAACTCAACCACACGTTGCGGTGCACTAACTGGGAGGATCTGGAGGGTCATCACTGCAAAGCTTGCCTTTGCTGCGACAGCCATAGACCGAGTCGTGGTCTCTTCCGGTGTCCAAAAACTCTGGCGATTCTAGCAGCTAGCAAGTCCTTCCCTACTGCTTGCAAGCGGCGGGGAGTCTGGCCTGCTGAGTGACGGCCTCGGAGGATTTAGGACAGACGTTGCCGAATTTGCCTTGCGTCTTGCTCTGCGTTCATTCGGCAGCAGCCTTAGACGCTGGCAGATCCCGTGGTCCCCGGGCACGCCGAGCAGAGGAAGCACCTGAGGAAGTCTCGGGGTGTGTTACGGTCTCGGGGAGCACCCGGAGCGCAGCTGGGTATATAGGTGATGCTTTGACACCTTTGGCCTTTGGTTTTAGAGCACTTGGTGCAAAAGACTCGACCTTGAATCAGGGGCCGCTCTGAGTTCGCCAAGCGGCGCTCGTGGGGAACAGGGCTTGGCGACTGTGTCGGCAAGAAAGCAGGATCCCGATCCAACAGTACCATGCCTCGGGTTTCCAACTTCAGACTGTCGCGTTTTGCTTCGACACATCAAGCCGGAAATGCTGTCAGACGTGACCGCTTCATGGGTAATCGGGTAAGGGCAATCCTTTCCTTGATTCGAAGGAGCCCTTGATGTCCACTTTCTTGTCGCAGCTCACACATCTGGCATGGAGTGGCGTACGCCAAATTGCGGCGTTTGACTCCTGCAGGAGATGTTCCAGTTCTTACCGCGCGAGAGAAAGCCTTCTCTGTCCGCTCAAACCCCCTCCGGCTGTCCTTCTCACCAGCTATGAGCTTCTCGAAATTCTGCCACAGCATCTGCAACTGTCCATGTAGAAGCCGCATCTGCTCTGCGAGAAATTCGGTGTCATCGAGTTTGGCCTGCATCCAATACGATCCGCAGAGCCTGAAATCTGCTCTGGCTGTGCCTTGTCGGCCATTGCCCGGAAAAGCTCATCTCTCAGCCTTTGAGCAACTCAGGGTTTGCAGATGATGCCCTCTGCAAAGTTCCGAGCTCTCGGCCTTTCCATTTCACTGCGCATCACCTCAGAACCCAGCTTGAACATGCTTGGACTGCCCGGCAAGTTCCTAGAGGGCCCTCAGTGCAAACCCAAGCTAATTGCAGAAAAGTGTCGGCTTCGAATGCACTGAAGGTCTCCCTCAGCACATGGGGCGACCTCGGGATGCAATCAATGACTGCGTCCGCCTTGCGCTTACAGGTGCAAAGTTAAGATGGACAAAGCAAAGGCATGTCCCAGTAATTTAGGCTGCCGTTCCACCATGGACTTGGTGGATTCTGCAATTATGCATGCTCAAGCCGTGAGGCACAAATGGCATTCCAGACTCTCCACCGAACAACAGCTTCTGCATTGCGACCAGCACGTCCATCTAACAGGGATCAATCTGCAACTTTCACATGCGGATCAAGTAACGGTATAACAACACGCACACGCAAATACAGCTCACAAGCGTAGTATCAGGCCGACTGCGACCTTGCAACAATAGTTTGACTCTAGCTGTTGGCAGATCATATTTCTCTGAATGAACATCTTTGACTTAGCACGCGCCAGTCCTCCGATCCCTCTCCAGTCTCGCCCGTGCCGCCGCCGTGGCGACGCAAAAGCTCACTAAGAAGTTGCAAGAGTTGCGGCAGCGCTGCCTCAAATCGCGTCTGCCTGGAGAGGCCGTGCCAGTCAATGACGGTTGTAGTCCGGCATACTGACATTGCACAACCCTATGTCCCGCCCTACGACATAGCTTCCGGACTGAGTTCTGAAGGCCGCCGGGCAGCAATCTGGAGAAGTCTCTCACAGCATCTTCCATTTTCGAGGAGAGGATGCCCAGAGTTCGCTGGTCCCCAGACACTGCGCACCACAAGTCGGAGAGGCTGCGCTTTATGTCTTCGTCCCCCTCGAACCTGCGACCAGTTGTAGCCGATGCGTTTCGAAGGTCGGCATTAATTCGGTATTAACTAAATGTGAACGGACAAGGCAGGCCATGCTAGACAAAGCAGACTCGTGGTAAGGTCTGTATTTCCCTATTCTGCGAATTGCACCCTGCGTGCGGCTAAGGAGTCAGCGCATAACATACCGAATCCTGAAGCAAACCAAGCTCCTCATGAAGAGGAGTCTCTTATATATGCTTGGGGATCCCCGGTCCTGCGAGGTGATCCCAACTTTGGGGAACCTGCGCGGCGATCAGCAAAGGAAACAGAAACTCGGGGGAAGCACATCGTCAGCTTTTGCTTGTCAGGTTCTGAAATCTTGGACCATGCGTGCGGTCGAGATGCCTTCAGCATACGGCGGGCTCTTTGGCTCCGTCGGTCCGACTTGCATGTCGGGGATTTGGACCAGCCTCTGTCAGGACAGGACACATCCATCAGCCTATTTTTTACATGACTGTCGTCTAGTGCAGGCAGCCACAGGCAACACCGAGTGGCTGTTCCAGCACGCCGACTCGATTGCGCAGCCGATGGACCTCTTCACCTGATGACAAGTTCTGAATGCTGAGCCTCGACCCTCAAGTTCCTGTGATTACGTCACCTTCAGACTCCACACGGGTCTTGGATTTGGAAGTGCAGGCCAAGAGACGCAGTGATAGCACCTGGCTGATGCTAGCCGGACTCAGGGCAGTCTGGCTCCCGGCTGTAGCCGCCGCAGGTCCCCCTGCGAAGCCGCTGAAAGCAGGATCCCTCATACAACAAGCCAGAGGCGGCACGCATCTAAAGTGCTGGACGGAACGACACGAACTTGAGGCTCCACCCTCCACCCAGCTTGAGGCCGGCACCGGAAAAAACCGGACGCGAAGTTTCGAGCAGTGCAAGCCGCCTCGGCAGAAGATGATACCCATCGCTAGACCAAGCGGTGCAAATCCTCAGCCCCAAAAACAACCGCAGCCACTTTGAGCTGATCTGAATCGTAGCCTTTCTTGACGGCCCAGCGGCCTCGCCCTGTTTGCAAAGTTGGAGACAAGATGCGCGCTGGATGTCGGCTTGACCCATGCTGTAGCAGGAATACCCAAAACCCAAGAAGACCCTACAAGGAGAAGCGCGAAGCTTCCATTTTAAAGTGGTCCCCCAGAAGCTGCAAATCTGTTCAACAATGCACAACACTGACACGAGGTCGACAGCACTAAGCTTGCTGATTCCTGCCGCTGCCTAAAGCCGAATTTCCTTTAATCCCAGTTGCTCTTCCAAACATGCGCCCTCGAGGGCCGCCACACGACCAACCAGAGCCGCGTCCTCGAGAGCAGCAAGGCGCGCGGCCAAGTTTGAGGTGCCTCAGCAGTGTGCCACTGCCCACGACATGCACACGGCGCATTGGACCTGCATAGTGCGTGCCGACCGGCTGATCTCAAGGTTTGACAGCTTTTCAGCAGACTCCGCTGCAGCAACCACCTCCTCACCAGCCTGCATCAGCTCAGAAACAGACCCGCTGTTAGATGAGCAGAGATTGGCAGCGAAATACCAGACTCAAAGAAGGTGCCCCTGCAATGAGGCGAAGTGATGGTGTCTTCATGGTACTCAACTCAACTCACTCTCCGGGCAGCGACGGTCTGGCTTGGATTCTGCAGAAAGACTATCATTCAGCAACCTTGCACTTCCGAAAAAAAGCAGCTCTCCACGCCTGGGAAGGGACGTCAGAGGTGCTGCTGCAAAGGGAGTTGTGCTTCTGGTTCGGCGGTGGCACCAGGTCTCGGACAAGTGTGGAAGCCGAGCCGGTCGCGAGTCAGAAGTAACAAGTACAACAAAGACTGCAGAAACGTGAATCCAAGACGACCGTCCGCACTGCGAGCCTGCCGGCTTCTTCCGAATTCTGACGCCTCCCTCTTCACTTCAAGCCAGGCCTTGCACCATGTCTGTGACCTGGTTCCTCATCCAGGCCCTCAGCTGTCGAACGAGCGGAAGCTTGGCAGAGTAGACCCCGACAAACACCTACAAGGTCAGGATGTAATGGTCCCTAAGGGACACCAAAGTGCAGGAGCTCGGGGCCACTCAGCTCCTGCTCCTCGCTGCCTTGCCCGGCCTGGTCTGTTATGGCACGGATCCTTGGACACGGACGTTGAATCGTTCCGTGTTCGGTGCATCCAAGCTACTGGTAGTGCTTTTCCTTCTCGCATGGCTAAGCTAATGGTCAGCCTCTGCACACATATTTCTGCTGCTATCTGCTCTGCCGGGCGTCTGATTTTTCAGCCACGTGCCCAAATTGTCGCCTGAGTCTGCAAAGCCAACACCAAGACTGGACCGATCGTGCACGAACTGGGTTCAAGTGCACCCTCACCGGTTCAGGCAGGTTCTAAGATGCTGATTCGGGAAATCCTGTCAGGTCCAGATCCCCCGAAGAGCCTGGCGGTGCAGCTTCTGGTTGTGTCTCCTCCGGATCTTCGTACACCTCCTGGAAGCATGGCTGGCCACTCGGAATAAGTCTTCCTCTGGAAGCATTTGGCTGAAATGTCATTGAAGGGCTTAGGTAAACAGTCAAGCTATAAGCACCTCAAGCCTCAAGACAATGTGGCTGACCGATGGTGGGCACTGCGGTAATCACCGCAGTGCCCGCCATGGCGACCTGCCTGCCCCGATACAGTGTAGGTCCTCCTCCGCCTGCCGCGCTGCAGGAGGGTTTTCTTCCAGAGCAGTTTGTCGTGCAAGTACATTCCTTCAGGGCAGGGCCTGTTTTATCGGAAAACTCATGAAGTAAAGCATTGCTTGGGAAAATATCGTCCCTACATCTCCTGAGCATCATCTCCATGGATGTCAGCTGGTTCTCGACAGGAGTTATCTTGTTTTCCACGCACTCCGAAACGAGCTGGTCCATTCGCTGGCTCATGTTTTTGTTCGCATTCTTGAGCAGCTCCTGAATCTCAACTTTTAACCCTCGCATGTCTCCGGACAGGTCAGCTTCCAGGTTGTCGAACTTGCCATCGATCCACTTCGCCATGTCCCCCTGCGAAGTGAATCGTCCCTCACCCCAGCTCTGGACAAGCTTGGGGATCAATGCTGCCACGGTCGGGTCCAGCTTGCTCTCGTCCTTAGAGAAAGACTGGCACGCAGCTGCTCCCACGTATGATCACCTAGATCGAAGGGGCGACTCACGTCTGCCATGTTTCATAAGTGTACCGTGCTGTAGGCGATGCACAGTACTGCGTTGCCTTCAGGCGATGTTTGCGTGTACTCGTACTCTGGGCGGCATGCCATGAAGGCAGGATGAACAGCTTACCTGTGCTTCCGCCAACTTAGCCTACACCTCGCACTGCTTGCTCTTTGTAGGATCCGGCGACAGACAGCTACAGTTCTCCATGACTCCATGCTTCATCCACATCTTCAACAGCTTCAGTTAGATGTTGCCCGCAAGGCTGCTGCAACATGGTTGCGGCAGGGAAGAACCAAACAAGTGGTCATAGACTCCTGGGCTCTTTTGTGTCTTGAAGCTGTGGAGACTGGATGCTGGACCTGCAGGCTTCAGGACATCTTCGTGGCTCCGGCAAAGATTCTCACAAATAGGACGAACACGTCAGCTCTGTTGTCTCATTCGCCTGAACTTCTCTAGGAGTCTAACGGGCTATCTACATTCAAATTGTACCCCATGCCTGCGCTTGGCCACGTACAGAGACAGCCTTCCATGCATCGACGTTGGCATGCCGTAAGCTGAGATGCCTTTTGTGGATCCAAGTCTCGTTTGCGAAGCGGTGTTCCAAGTCCTCTACTTGGTGGTAGAATTCTTCCACGGATTTGCCGAGGCGTTTGTCCATTGATTTGAGCCTATCCTCCATGATTCGGAGGCGCTCGTCCAAGGTATCGCCTGAGTCTGAGAACCCATGTGACATGTGCCGTGCAATCAGTTCCTATCTTCGTTTGCAAAAGGCGCACAGCCCAGCTCATCAAGCTGAGCCACTTATCGCGGTCATTTTGCGCGTGATACCCACCATCTCCTGACGCACAGGGACCTTACGGACCTCAATCCCGAAGAGATCGCAAGCTAGACCTTTCACTATGGCTGTGTAGCGGCATCCATGCAAAACATGCTTGCTGTCCGACGCTTGTTGCAGCAATGCAAGACTTGCTGCCTCGTGCAGCGATTCTCGGACAGCCTTTGTGGCCGAGCTGGCTGCCACAGCCTCTGCCTTAGAAGTGACAGCAAGTACACCAAGTGTTTCTCCCCCACATCTGTGTTCCATGAATGCCTCACGGACAGAATTGCCAACCAAGATGCTTGTTGCAAAAGCTCGGTGTGATCTTTCTGCTGGATGGCTCGTGCTGCTGCTTCCAGCTCTCGTCGAACACTGTCGATGTTCATGTCCAGCAAGTGTCTGGAAGCGCTGTGTTTTTGTTCCACCTGTGCCTGAGACAACCGCGGTGCTGCGACTTCATCATGGCGCCACAGTCTATAGTCCGGTCTGCACTCCGTCTACTGCGTCTAACTCTGGTCTTACTGTAGGGATTGCCTGTCTCCGTGACGAAGGCTGTCACTGCCATCGTCCGTGCAACAGAATTCTATGCAACAGGAGCATCCGGCCTGAAAGGCAGTCAAGGCTTCTTCCAGGAAATCCAGCCGAGCATCAAAACCTTTCGACAGCAATCACCAGAAATGCTCCTACCAATTGATTTAAACGGTTTTTCTGCTTGTTTCCTGTGTCTCTCACGCTGGTTGTGTCAAGTTTTCACATTCGTCCAGAAAAGCGCCTCAGCCATTTTATCCTTCACTGTGGGGCGTCATTCAAAAGTGGTCTGCATAAATATGCAACTGTGCCGAACCACGAACTCCTGCAGAACAGTTTGCTCAGACTGGACTTCTTGGATCTTGCGTCCATGCATGTGCAGCATTTGCCGGAAGAAACGCCGCGCAAATTTCCCGTGCTGCGTGGTTGTAACACCAGCGGCACCTTCTGTAACGGCCTGTGCCCTGCTCACCGCCACGACCACCCCCCGGAAAATCCACCGTAGTCCACTTTCCAGCATGCCGTTGGCAAATGGCTTGAGCAAAGGGCCACCTCGGCCGCAAAAGGCCTTTGCACAGTTCGTGCAAAGCCGTGCAGCATGTGGCTGCGCTTGCAATGAATTGGGCTTTCCGCTGGGCCGTGCTACCGGCTGTACTGTGACGAAATGCTAAAAAGCCCTCAGTGCTCAAGAAAAACAGGCCGAGCCCTGGCGTTTCCGGGTGTACTTCGGCGCGGTGCAAGTCAAGTGCGATATGAGGCACTGCCTCGCACCCAAAACTGCTAAGATCTGTCGCGATCTCTGCTAAACCTTGAGCTGTACATGAAGCAGGCTTTCGCAATGCTTTCTTGCACAACTAGACCACTTAGACTAGACAATGTGCACATTGTATGTGGTACTCAGGAAAGCACCGCCTGCCTGCTCATCTGCTTCAGCCTGTAAGGACTGAGACTGCATCTTGTGCCAAAGCTTGTGGCAAGGCCGTCTTGGCGTACTCATCGAAAGCCTGTCGCGGTTCCCGATCGACCGTGACCAAGCCCCACCACTCTTCATTGAAGGTCTTGTCTGGGTAGGGTCCACCACCTGGTGCAATCCCGCCGGTGTCGTGGACCCTGGGGCTGCCGCCGCCATCCTTCCACCACTCATCCGCGAATTCGAAAACAAATCCTCCAATGCAAGCGCCGGGCCCGACCACGGAGGACTCGCTGATGATCTCCTCTGTGAGCTCCCGAGTGGCCCTTGCCTGGGATTCAGGATCTTCTCGGTTGATGTTCGCATTGAAGGCATCAGCGCCGTACTCTCCCAAGTACATGGGTTTGTCGGAGACTGCTTCGTATTGACTGAACATGTTGCCGAAGCTGATGCCTCGATATGTGTTGATACCCCAAATGTCAATCTCATCCCGAAGCAAGTCAACGGCCTCATCAAATTTGCCGACGACTTCTCCATAGATCGACGAGATGGGGTGTGCAGTGTCAACACTTCTCACAATCTCAGCAACTTCACGGACCCGAGCAATGCTGTCGCGGAAACTCATGCCGACATACAGACCGTTGTAGTTCCATTCGTTTCCGATACTCCACATCAGGATGGCCGGATGATCCTTTGTGGCTCGCACGGCCTCTGCGGCCGAGTTTGCCGATGACCCCCCATAATTGTAGACACTGTTCACGACCCAAATCCCTTTGCTCCAGAGCGTGTCCAGCACCTTGACATCTGTGATCGCTTCGTAGGTTCTGATAGCATTGACTCCCATGCGCTGCATCAGTGCTGCGTCCTGCTCAACAAGGCCAGCGAAGTCTAGATCGCGTGGGTGGGAGCCCCCCTTTGGCACCGGGTTCCATGCAACACCCTTCATGTGGAACGGCTTGCCGTCGACGAGCAGCTGCTTTCCGACAACTTGAATCCTTCTGTTCGGGGATGGTGTGGGAGGGGCAGTGGTGGCCGGAGGAGCCGGGCAAGAGGGCGGTGCATCCGGCAAGACGCACTTGCACAGCATGTCCGACGTCCCGGAAATGGCTTGATTGCAGGGTTGGGTGTACTGCTCTTCGCAGCTTTCCGACTTCTCCTCCGCTGCTGCNACGCACTTGCACAGCATGTCCGACGTCCCGGAAATGGCTTGATTGCAGGGTTGGGTGTACTGCTCTTCGCAGCTTTCCGACTTCTCCTCCGCTGCTGCCACACACACATGCCCAAAGCTCTCACAGTACCTGTCACAACGGCCGTTGTATGGTGCCGTCAGCACCAGCGCCATGCAGTCTGCACATGTGACACCATTGTCGACGTTCGGCCAAGTGTCGAAAGAGCTGCAACAAGTTTCAGCAGCTGGTGGTGTTGTGGAGGATGTGCTCATCGTTGTCGTAGTCGTAGTTGTAGGAGGGGCAGTGGTGGCCGGAGGAGCCGGGCAAGAGGCGGGTGCATCCGGCTTGACGCATTTGCACAACATGTCTGATGTGCCGGGTATCGCTTGATCACAGGGCTGGGTGTACTGCTCTTCGCAGCTTTCCGACTTCTCCTCCGCCGCTGCCACGCACACGTGCCCAAAGCTCTCGCAGTACCTGTCACAACGGCCATTGTATGGTGCCGTCAGCACCAGTGCCATGCAGTCTGCGCAGGTGACACCATTGTCCACATCCGGCCAGCTGCTGAATCCGCTGCAGCATGAGCTTTCCGTCGGAGGAGCCGGGCAGGAGGGCGGTGCATCCGGCAAGACGCACTTGCACAGCATGTCCGACGTCCCGGAAATGGCTTGATTGCAGGGTTGGGTGTACTGCTCTTCGCAGCTTTCCGACTTCTCCTCCGCTGCTGCNACGCACTTGCACAGCATGTCCGACGTCCCGGAAATGGCTTGATTGCAGGGTTGGGTGTACTGCTCTTCGCAGCTTTCCGACTTCTCCTCCGCTGCTGCCACACACACATGCCCAAAGCTTTCACAGTACCTGTCACAACGGCCGTTGTATGGTGCCGTCAGCACCAGCGCCATGCAGTCTGCACATGTGACACCATTGTCGACGTTCGGCCAGGTGTCGAAAGAGCTGCAGCATCCATTGCTCACTGCTTGAACCTTTCCGAGCTCAGAAGCCCGGCTGGCGCGAGATTTCACATCATCTTTTAGCTGCAGCCACGACAGACCCTTGTCAGAACACCGAGTTCCTTGTGACAGGCAGCTTTCCTGTGCAGGCGTATCTGCTGCCATGGCAGCCACGGCTGTGCCGAGGCACAGCAATCGCAGGAACGGCATGATGGCTGACTTGCCAGGACGTGGAGAGCGAGAGCCGTGTTGTGTTGCTGTGTCTTGAGACTTGAAGGTCTGGCGGGGCAATGGAACCTGCTCACATGGACTCACACGATCAAGGCTTTGCAGTCGCCAGGGGCGTACCAGGGTGCAGCCGAGTTGCGTGCTGCGATGTCTGGACCTGTCAGGCCGCAAGTAAGATGCTTGTCCGCTGAACCCTGGCTAGGCCCTGGCGGCGTCAAAAAACCACGCGTTCGCGCTGACGATGTGGCTGGAAGCACTCATCAGATCTGGCCTTGAACTCTTCGCGTGGTTTCTTCCCTGTGCGTCTTGACAAAGGCCATGGCGCACAGTGAGCCTACGCTTCAACCTTCAAGCGGCCGCTTGCTTCCAGGGCTAGAGTCTACGGACTTTAAGGAGCTACAGTGTTACTTTCGTGTTGGGGCGGCCCTTTATTAGCAGTCTGCAGACTGGATGCCATACTGCAATCAACTTGGGAGCACTTTCCTTGCTGGCTGTGAGATGCCGCACGCAAATTCTCCTGCATGAATCAGACGGCAGTCCGTCTGGCATGCACTGGGCCGTCACCTTTCTGGAAGAAGTGATCCCACAGGATCGCCTTGGGAAGTGCTAATCCTTTAATGCAACACATCGCTACACGCAACATGTCAAGCGATCTGAGCAAAAATGCCAAGCCGGAGACAAGCGGTGTCAGGGGCATGCTCCCTGCGAACAGTGTCAGCCTCGGCAATGGCGGTGATTTGCAATGGCTTTATGTCCTGTCGTCACCAATCCTATTCAAACCTGCAACAAGTGTAGTCGAGAGGGCCAGGCAGCCACTCCGTGAAGAGCAGACCTGTACAAGAGCAAAATCTCACACAGAGGGCGCGCATTTGGAAACTCTGAGTTACCCACTCAAAGAGTTTTGCATGTGCTCAGCCAGGTGGGCAGAAAGGTCGGGCCTGAAGCTATAAGGAGGGATGTTAAGAAGCTCAGCTAAAGCACAACTGCACATCACATATACTAATTTACTATGACTATTGTTCTCCTGAAAATATCCATCGGTCAGGCAACAGTCCGGCTATGAGTCAGATGTCACATGATGTCACTTCCTCTCTGAGGGCAGCAGCATCTCTTGATGCACGAGCTGAGCAATCGTGAAGGAGCGTACCTGGCATCTGGGCGGGTCTGCTGTGCATCTGAACAGCATCACCCTCGCAGACCACGAGGGGCTGCGCCTTCAGTCCGCGCATATCGGGAGCTTCAAACATGCTGCGCAGGTCGTAGTTGTGAACCTGACGAATCTCGCGATGACGGGCACAACTAACTAAAGGACTGCGGGCCAGGGCCGTTGTGATTCATTTCCTGTACTCTGCGAGGCTAGACAGTTCTTCGCACAGGTTCGCCGTCCGAGCGCACAACGCTAGCTGCTACCTGCCAGAGTCTTTAGCAGCCTTAGCCTGAGCACTGGTCAGGAATGCCGACGGAGTCGAACCCTCCAATTGTAACATCCAGAAGCTTCAAATTGCATCCCTCCTTTCTCACGAAAAGAAATTTGGTACTCTGTATTGCGACTCTTTGAACCTTGCCGAGCGGTTAATCAGTATGGTATGGCTCATGATCACGGGTCTGTGAGCTGCCAATATTTTACGAGATACACATAGTGTGTCAGGCTTGAGGTCGCCGAGACAGCAGACTTACTGGTATCTGACCACAGGCGGGCCACGCACATTAGGCAAAAGCGATCGTACTGTTGGAGAAGTCGTTCCAGCCAACCACGAGAGCACTCAATCTCTCCAACCATCACGCTCGACAAGACTCACGTTGCAAGCCGGAAGCCGTGGCCACGAAGAGCCAGAACACCGCCTGATGCTGGACATGCACTCAGTATCTGCTGCTCACGCATTGCAAAAGCTTGTCTTGCAGCTGCCTCTTCGGCCATGCAGTGCCAGAGAAGTGCAGTGACGATGAAATTCATGCCTCCGCATGCGGATGGCATTGTCGCATGTTTCATTACAGGGATGTAAGGCATCGAGCCGCCGCTTTGTTCGCAAAAAGTGTGCAATCTGACTCAGCTTCTGAGTTTCCGGCCCTGGACGTACCCAACTGCCTCGCTCCTGCGCGAACTTCTTCGACCTCAACGACAACTGCTGCTAAATGCATCCATTGTCATCCATTTGCCACATCAACACGTGCTTGCTTGGTGCGGTGATCGCCGTCAGCTTGATGCAGAAGGTTTGTAATGGCTACAGTACCTATATAGGCCCAAAAGAGGGCGACGACTTATCATCAAGTGGTCCAAGTGCAGCACGCGCAACAGCACCTGCCACCTGCGCAGCATCATCTGCAACGACTACTTGCTGCATCCGCTTGTCAGATGGAGAGGATCTCAACCAAGCCGTCCGGGAAAAGTGCTGCAATTGCTACACCGCAGCATGCCGTTAGTATTTCTTGCACGCAAGAGTGGCAGCCATCTGCAAGCATTTCTTCGACACAGCAACACGCATTTTTCAGCGGCCTCAGCAGTGGCTTCTTGACATCTGTCCACTGCGTTCGCCTGTCATCCATGAACTGGCACTCTCGGCCTGTACTACGTGTACGATGTCCCACCAGGCACCATAACCAAGGGCGAAACGCAGTGCCTTCTAACTGACCGTGTGTTCACTTCCTTTCTTTGTGTTGGGGGCTCTCTCTTAACTTAGTCTTCCTTGCATGTTGCAATGCAAGTCCTCGCGCAGGTCGTGCCGCAGAACGCTCTAAAAGAAGTCTACAATCCAAAGGCATTGCTTGAATGTACAACTCTACAACTTCAACTTCAACCAAAGTCTCACCTGCGTACTACTACAAGCGCAACTTGGCATGCATCCAGCGAAGAGCTTGGGCGCTCTCCTCTTGGGCTTCGTTCCCATCGAAGATGATCCACGCCTTTTTGCAACTTGAAGTCTCGAACAGCCCTTACAATCTCAGCAGCTTGCAATAAATCATGGTGCTCAGAAGACCCAGAAGCTCGCAGCCTAACATCCATGAATGGGTTTGCTTGTTTCCAGCACCCTCGACCGCGCGGTCGCACTGCGGCTGCAGTCTCTCGCCTTCAACAGGTTGGCCAACGACTGTCGACCACCGCTGTTCTCTGAAAACATACCTGTCCACCATACGAGCGAATCATGGTCCTGGTGGCTTTTGCTGACAGTAGCATTCCAGAAACGACGGGACACGCAAAGATGGCCAAGTCCGATCCAAGTCGAGCTGAAGTTGTCGCTCCTGCAGTGAGCTCACAGATCTCTAAGCACAGTTTGACCATCCGTGCAACGGGGAAGGGGGATGCCGCAACGACAGATGGGTGAGTCGGTCCTTGTCAGGCGAAAGATGCGGCGAGCCCCTGGCAGCCTCCTTCACAGGATTTGGTCTGCCGTACAAACATGAACCGACTCAAGACTTGCGAGCGACATATTCGCACATAGGTATCTATACATGTTGATATGCAAAGATGTATACCGCAGTTTCGGTGCAGGCATTGTTTATGCATGGAACAGCATGCACTGTGCTATGTAACCAGAACTGGGCGACATACATCTCATGCGTGCATGCAAGGCATGCAAGCAAACAGGCATGTTTACGCACCTGTATACGTACACACATACACATACACATACATACATACATACATACGTACATGAAGCACAGACAAACAGACCGACAGACAGACACGGAAACGAAAATTGATAGATTGGTAGATTTGTTCATTGGCTTCATTGGCTCAAGGCTCTATTCAGCCGTGTCCCTATCTCGTTCGCTCAAGCCCTCTCAGGTTTTGTACTAGCAGAAAGCCTTCATCTCGTTTGAGTTCACATAGATCTACATCTATCAGAAACATGCTTGACCTTGTTCTAAGCGGTTCCCCTATCTCGCCCTCATCCGTCCCCCTAGTATAGCAATCACCATGGTCGATGGATGGACGGATGGATTATGCAAATATTATGGCTATGTGACGTGCGTGCTGTCTTCTACTGCTACCGTCACTACTACCTTCACTACCACTACTCTCACTGCTACCACTGCTGCCACTGCTATTGCTACTGCTGCTACTACTACTACTACTACTCCTGCTCCTGCTCCTGCTCCTACCGCTATTGCTATTGCTACTACGACTACGACTACGACTGCGGCTGGCGACGACTACGACGATGACTACTACTAGTACTACTGCTGCTACTACTACTACTACTACTCCTGCTGCTCCTACTCTTCTTCTGTTGGCATGAATCCCCCAGCATTTCCGTGTCGGTGTTACTGGAACAACTGCAACAGGATAGCTGAAGATAGTCGATTTCTCATCATGCACGCAAGTGGAGCACTTGCTGCTATTCTTTTGCGCATTGCATCACATGGTCTGTCACGGCTCGGTTAAGTTCTAGTCTCAGCTCCAGCCTCCAGCAACTCCTGGTACCGTCCACCTCGCGGGTTGCGGACTGTCTCTGTTCGTTCGAGCCTCGTGCCTTGTTCTGGCAGGTGCTAGCACAGCTCGTGCAAGACAAACGATGTACATGAAACTGCTAGCTTGATAATTGAAGGGGGCTCACGTGCCAGCAGAGGTGAGCATTTTCCCGGCAAGTTGCAGGATGCATCGGCCACACCCCTATCTCTCGATGCAGAGAAGGGGCAAACACTAGGATCCTAAGCCCAAGTCCTGTCTGCTCGGCAGGCAGAAGATAGATGACAAGGGGTAAGATGATGTGATCGTCACCAGCAAAAACACGACAGCAAGAGGTGCCGCAGGTAAGAACAGGTCACGGCGGCTCAATGGCCCGAGCCCGTTTCTGTGGACTGGGACTCGCAATAGTCATCCTGCACGCCACAGGCCATGTTCGCGGGAAGGGCGCTGTCAATCTTAGCGGGATATGGGAGGTTGAGGTCCTTCATTATGTTCTCGAACTCTTGAACTGACTTGGTCAGCCGAGGATTGTACCTCCTCTCCTCCTCAACAGTGGACACACTGCGCCCCTTGTAGTCATGGCCAGGGCAGATGATTGTGTCGCCCGGCAGGGTGAACAGGCGGTCGTGCACGTTCTCGTGCAACAGCCGAGCATTCCCCTGCTGAAAGTCTGTCCTGCCACAGCCCCGTACAAGAAGGGTATCACCAGTGAATGCGAAAGTGGCCGTCTTAGTCCGAAGGATATAGGAAACACAGCCATCGGTATGCCCCGGAGTGGCTCGAACCTCAAACATCAAGTGGCCGACCCTGATCGAGTCGGCATGTTCGATATGAACGTCTGCCTTCGCACCCGAGCTTTTTGAAATTATTGTGCGCATATCAGGCACAACTCTCCGCATCTCGCTGCCTGAGGTGATGTGGTCAGCATGGCAATGGGTATTCATGACATACTTCAGCTGCAGCCCCAGTGATTGGATGAGGCTGAGATCTCGCGAAAGCTCCTCCAAAACTGGGTCAATCAGCACCGCTTCTTTGGTGTCAGGGCAGGAGACCAGGTATGTCAGAGTACTACTCTCCGTATCGAAGAGCTGTCTGACCTCTGGACTTCGCGAAGTCAGCGGGCCATGCTGTTCACCGAGGCGAGGCAGCTGGGATTGCAGCCACAGCAGCGTCTCTGGCTTCAGAGTGTCAAGCTGCAAGTCCTTGGCAAGTGTTTCCACCGAGGCGCCGGTGTAGCCACGCTCTGCCGAGAGCCATAGAAACATTGCGACCAGGGCCCTGTTTGCACTGCTGCATTGAATCATGAGAGGCCGTGGCAAGGTTCGAACTTTATCGACCACTTCTGCAATGTGCAGGCTCGTGACATCTTTCCCCGGCTTGAATGGTAGAACGTGCACGCGAGAGCCATGTCTCTGGATGGCTTCTCTGCAGAAGTTTGAATCAGTCTCCGCGTTGAGGTACAACCAGCCCCTGCATCGAATGGCCAGTTCTGCAACGACAGCCTCGGGGAGGTCTCCCGACACAAGGACGTCACCCGGGATGGCAGGATACCGTACGCAATACTGCGCAGTAAGGCCTGCTAAGGCCTCGAACGATTCAAGCGCAGAGGCCGCTGCCTTGCTTGAAGCCTGTGGCTGACTGCCTTGTGTTCCGAGCGTGCAGCCCATGACCGTTCTCTGGGATTCTCCTTCGCTTACGAGATGCGACGAGCCTATGCTGTCGGGACTTTGCCTGAGCCATGCAAAAACGAGCAAGACATGTCACCAGCCCATACGAGCTGTGCTGCAGGAATCGGGGAGACCCTAGGCCCTAGCGAAGCACACGTGAAGTCTAAGACTCCTGCTCTGTTTCACCGAATCGACATTGGCAGCTTTGGCCTGGGTCTGCACTACTCCGACTACTGAGTGGTGGAACTCCCGAGAAAAGCCCTCGAGGCCAAGGTTAGGCAGATGCCCATCGCTCGAAGCGCGCACAATGAGGCCTGCAGTCGAGATGGCAACGCACTGGTCTGAGTGTCGATGCTTCCCCTTTCTTTCCGAGATTTTCCTAGGCTGGAGACTCACATTGGCATTTGACATGCTCAGAGTTTGGCATCATGCACATGATGGGTTTGCCCCAAGAGTGACACGGTTGATGGACAAAATCCTGCATGACCTTAAGGACTCTAAACTATGGGAATTATGGTATATTCCTTATAATGGGTAATGCAGGATTTTGTCCATCAACAGCAGCTCTAATTGCAATGTAGCTTTAATCAGGTGCATGTTGTTCTTCTGATGCTCCTTCCCCGTAGAAGGCAAGGGCGCTCCGAACCAGCTGAGCCCCGAACACGTCACCGGGGCATCGCTCGCACGAGCAAAAGGGTGCTGGCCATGCCTGGGTCTCTGGAGGCTTCCCAAGCTGAGCTCAGGACATTCATGTCCGCCCCAAATGTGCCAAAATCGCAAAGCTTAAACAACTTAAACTATGAGATGAAATACTTGTAAGGAGTCGTGGCGCGAGATGGGAGGCTGTGCTGGGAAGTGCTGGAATCTAAGCCTGCTCGTGACCGCCTGAACAGTAACAGGGGTCGAAAGTGTCGAACAACGAGGGTGTGCAGGTGCGTGTAATTGTGCGTTTGCGCGCGCGCGCGGGGAACGGTCCCGCGCTGGGGAAGCCCCCTTCTCAAGGATGCCAACCGCAAGCTTTGACCAGCTACTGGGATCGTACCACTGAAGCCGCACCATCAAAACAAGAATCATCAACACGCATCGAGGCAATGCCAGACCATGTTCTGAGACGATGTCTCCATAGTTGTCCGGCAAGCACATAACCTGAGCGACGTGAGAAAGGCGGCAAATCAACTAGAGGGCACCTGGACAGAAATGGTCTTTTCATGCTGACGCTGTCTGGCGCTTTTTATTCGTCATCTACATGCCAGGACAAGAAACCAGCGCAGCAGGCACAGCTGCCTAGCCTCAATGCGGCCTGCTTAACGGTGCCCAGAGCTAGAGGGCCTCCTTCGGCAAGGTCCCAAGCCAACAACTCACCTGGTAGGGGTCAGTCGCGATCTGCATTTAACAATCAAGTGAAAGACGCAGGGTCCACTTCCAGGATGGCCATGTCGTCGAAGTAGGGTAGAGATGCGGGGAGGAATTCTCGAGCGGACTCGAGGTCAAAGTCAGTTGTGACTACCACAAAGAAACCCTCCTTCATTCGGCCAGGAAAGCTGCCAGGCCAATCCTCCAGATCCGAATCTCGAATGATCTTCTTATACTCGCCTGCCTCCGTTCCCGTCTCACCTCTGAACATCGCAAAATTGAATATGGAATGGGGAAATGTCTGCTCTCCACAAAACTTGTCTTTGAAAGCCACGGCCGTGTTTGCCATGGCGATATGCAGCGGCAGTCCAGTCTTCATAGCGCTCACAACCCGTTTTCGCAGGCTTTCTTGCATTTCTTCGATGCCCATAGTCTTTCTGATCATAGTTTCTCCCATGACCCATTTAGCATCAATTTGCACGTATGCAGAGTATGTCAGGAATGTGTCAGCTTCCTTCGCGTGGCCATTGCATACCACCAGCACCGTTCTGCTCCACCGGACAACTTCTGCAATATGCGAAGGCAACTCCTCGGTTCTCGGCACAGGCTGCATGTGCATTGACTGTCTAGTTCCGTCTACCCAAGGGCCTCTGCCCTAATTGAACGCTATCACCTTTACTCAATAGCCAGTGCCCTGCCCGAGCCCAAACCGCGTCCCTGTGACGACGCGGGCGGTATAAGAGCCAGTACCTACCCTCGCTGCCACTTCAATTTCACCTACTAAGACTCACTTCGTCTCTTTGATCTGAAGCCGCTTTATGTGAAAGAGGAGGAGGAGGAGGAATCCGCTTCTGCCCCGACTACAAGAGGACAGTCGAAGGACCAGATTCACTGACATTTTGGAAAGAAACGCACGACGACTCTGCAATAGAACTGATAAAGCTCGCGAGATGGAGAGTAGCCAGGCTGAAAGTGCCAACGGCCGTGAGAGTGCAAACACACATTGCTATGGTCCCCACCTTGAAGCCGATGACCAGGGGCCATGCTGGAGGCTCATCCGCCATTGGGGGTGGAGGAGGTGTTGCAGCCGTCAGTCCCAGACGATCACGGGCATCCCGAAGACACGCCTGCACGAAAATGGCCAGGATGTAGGCAGTTCGGCTTTTGCCCCACAGCGTGGAAACGTCCGGGTGGCCAAGCTCTTCAAACCTCTGCAAGCTTGGCTTCGTGATGAATTCGCCTGCCTGCATCTCCAAGATCTCATTGACAAGCTGGTTGCCGGTGGAGAGCGACCGCTGCGCATTGGCCCAGCTCACATCCTTGTCGCAAACATATTCGAGAACCTGGCGAGCTGCGAGCTGCTCTTCCTTATCCTGAGTCTCAGCCAGGATCCGGAGTTCCTCTGCGCAAAGGCTGCTCAAGAGCGCCTCGGCCTGCTTGGCAGTGAGAGTCACAGCCTCGCTGGGGCCCGGGACGGCCGGGACGGTCGGCTCTGAAAGCTTTGGGGGCGGCTTGGGCACAGGGGCGGAGGCCTTGCCTGAGACTTTGGTCGCCGCCTTTCCAACAGCTTTCGCTTTTGCATCTTTGGGTCCCATCCCTGCCGCATCGGTGTTTCAACTTGCTCGCTTGAGCCGGCGGCTGCAAGCGGGTCGCGGGTCGTGATCATCTGCTAGGGTTCAGCTTCCTTCCCTCCGAGCCCCGAGCTGCCGGAGCTGCCGGCCAGCACCTTTCAAACGGCAGCCGGCATCGCAACTCGAGGGCTGCGTCTTGAAGTGTGCCCGACCGGGCAAGTTCCGCTAGCCACTAGCCACAAGCCGCTACACGAGAAGTGATGCAGCGAGGGCTTTAAGGAGTGCCGTCCCGAATCAAACCATGCAACGTGGCCATCCATGACAATCATTGCAGCACATGTCCTTGTTCTGCTAAGCCGGCCGGCATACCACGTACCGATACCCACGTGCAATTGCTGTTTCTTATGTCTGGGTCAGGTCAGTCAGCATATCCCCAGCTTCTGTGGTTCTTGACTTCTCTCTCTCTCTCTGCCGTTGCATCCAGAGGGTCTAGCAGCGCCAGGCAACGCGTGAGGCTCAAGCCCTTGAGGCCCCTCACGAAACGAAAACAGCAAGCCGCCCTTCAAGCAGCAGGCAATGCCGACATATGCCAGGCACACACCTCTGCCTTCACTTTCGCGGCCCACTCACAACTCAAACACGAAACCTCGACTACTACGCCAGCCTCACGAACCAGCGCATTGTGCATTTTTCCGCTGGGATGAGCCTAATCCAGAATCTATAGTCTATGGGAGTGAAACGCGCTGAACTGGAGAAAATGGAGCCTTCGCTGTGCTCCGTTCGTGTTTCTGATCCAAGGCTCGAGCAGTTTCCCCGCTCAACCCAAAGGTCTATGGTGCCCAAACCATTCATGACAATCGCTGCATGTCGATCCGAGTCATCTGAGCAATCAGAAAGATGCCACTACATCTCTAAGGATTTTCCATAACCTCGGCCGTGAGGTCGCATGAACAAGAGACTGGTGATTTCTTGTGGTCCTGCCGGCTCGACATGGAATCATCCTGAACACCCATTCTGCCGAGATGCTCGTTTTTGAACATGGAATTGTGCTTGACAGTCATGTGATCCTTTGCGTGGCCCGCAGGCAGAATCATGGCAAGCTTGACGAGACAGCTACGGCGTGCATGCCACGGAAGTACCTGGAGCTGGAACTTCTGCATGAGAGGGTGGGGATGGCATGGGATGGCAATGCTACACAGGGGCCGGACTCGAGCTTGGTACACACCGAAGATCTGGATTCTATCTGCAAGGCTGAGCAGCGCAGTCTTTGCACTTTACGATGTTGCACCCCTTCGGATGCTCTGTCCAGTCCTGTCACGATGGCCAAAAAACGGCACCAAACAAAAACATGTTACCGGGCTAGAATCTTCGTTTTTTCGCAGTGTGACAGTGCCACAGCCTTCCATCCATCGTATGTCCAGGCCGGGAAGTGCCCAGCAAAAGCCTTGCCGTCTTTTGCGATCCGGTATGCACCTGCCAACCACAGTATCTGCTGCGGAAATTCGAAGCAGCCTCTCGCCACACAGGAATGAAAACTACAAGGCAAGCTTTTCAACTGAACTGACCTGGGCTTGGTGAACCATGCACCCGAGCAACTCTTGGGGCACAGGGTGCCTGCTTCAATACTTGGCTGCGTAAGCGCCGCCTGCCTCGGCTAGCTGGGCAGGGTCAACCGACGGCATCTTCGTAGCCCAATCAACTGTGGAACCAGAAACTTCTTGAAAACAAGTCTCGACTCGTTGAGGTCGGCTAGAGTGACCCACGAATCCCAGGATCCATCTGCTGCAATGGCCTTTGAGATCAGAGTCCAGTTGTTTGAGTCTTACAGAAAGACGCCAACTGTTTTAGGGAAATACTCTGGATCAGCATTCTGGTTTCCACTGTGATTTCTTTGCGAGGCATCGACAAGCCTTGGCACGAAGGCATGGGACCCACAGTATGGATCAAGCATCCTCAACTCTACCTCTGTCAATCCAGCTTTCGGGTGGGTAGGGGCAGCAGAGCTTGCATCCAAGCAGCTGTCAACGGACACTTGAAGGTGTGATACCCCACCTTCTGGTCCAGATGTGCGCACAGTGCAGCCATCATGCAAACTGTGGACTGATTCGCACCTCGGAGTCTGCATTGAGCTTTGACTTTGACTGTGTCCCCCCCTGCCTCGATCACATCCTGGTCCATGAGCTGGTCCTACACCACGTTGCCAAGTCTAGCAGCAACAGGACGTTTTTGTTGGCAAACATCAGCGGGGCTCCTTTTGCCACATGTCCAGGGTGCGTTTTCCAATGTCCCCAGCGCTCTTGTACAATTTGAACACCGTCGGGTTCCTGGATGTACGACAGATCTTGAAGTCTTACCTTCTGGCACCACTTCGTTGAAGCATCTCGAAGCATCAATAGTCAAGGTTTGGGCTTCTTTTCGCCGGCTCGGCGCCTGCTTGTGAGGCTGTCCAGCTTCAAGACCTACACTAAGCTAAGCTTTTAAGTTCTTGATCCGAAATCTTAACTCTAGACCTCGTCCGTACAAGCAAAACAAGCCTCGACCTTACACCCGAAAATCTGGAACCCGGACCCCAACCTATTGCTATGCCTTGGCGGCACCCCACAGCATCTGCGAGCTTAAGCTTTGCTCAGCCGTGTGCTGGGTCGCCTTAGTTCTGGCATTTTCGGGCTGGAGAGACAAGCTATCTGGATGAACGATCCGACGATCTGCCGCGAACAGTGTGCACTCTTGAACGGGAAATCTGCGCTATGCAGTTTATCACATGAGATAGTATGATGTAATGTGCATGGCATATCACGCAACAGCATTTACAATCAGGTCACGCGTGCGACATCTTTCCGGTCGTCGCGTTCAGGGTTCAGCGACATCTCACTTCCGCAGCCAAACGCTGCCGTCCCTCCATGTGATGGTTGCTTGTGCTTCGAGAGAAACTTGGGCATGAAGAACTTTTCCCTGCACGTCAAGTTGCACTGTGTTGACCAGCTGGGTCTCTATCAATGCAGGAGGAAGACCAAAAGAGAAGTTCCAATACAGGTGGTCATCGAAAATTTCGCCCATGTGCTGGCCAGTCTGCTTGTCGTACCAAATGCCAGTCATCTGCTGCACAAGCGGTGAGCGCTTCAGATCCAGCCTGACCACATCTGCCTTGTCGTGCGTGTGCAGTACAGAAAACGAGTCCTCCTTGTCTTGCTTGCAGAGAGGGCATGCGTCAGTTTCCACGCATTCTGGCGCGCAGCGGTTACCCATTGCCGGCCGGCTGGCAAAGCTTACATCTGGCACTTCTACGCCCCATGACAGGGTGATATAGTTTGAATTACTGGACTTTCTGAAAAAGTTCTTGAACACATTCTGAGCATTTTTATCATTTGGTGCCACTTTGATCCACTTGGTCTCCCCACCATCAACACAGCCCTTCAACTGAAGTTGAGTTAGATCAATACGAGTTTGGCTTGCAGGACCTTCTGCAGAGATCCACTCATCAAACTTGCCAACCTAGACCGGCACCCCAACCGTACAGAAATCGTGGAATGTTTTGTTTTATGCGGCGTTCTCGGGTATCGGATGTGTCAAGTTTCCAGTACTCAAAGAAGGACACCGGATCGGTGCGAAGTCTCTCCGCCCCAACTTCCTTAGCATCAGCAATACCAGCATCTCTGCGGATAACTGCGCCGAGCCTTGCTACACTGGAACTGTGGCCGGACAGTTGCAAGAGGTAGCAGGCAGTAGCAGGAGCAAGGAATAGCGTGACCCAACCACAAAGCCAGCACATCGTCCAGGTGTCCGTGAACAGCGGATGTTGCGCAGCGCCCCTGAGCAGAAGCTCAACATGGAGATGTGAGCTAGTAAAACATCCGGTGCACTGGCTCGATATTGCCTGATGATGTGCTACACTCCCGGCAAAGATTCAAGGCTCGACTCGATTTGGCTCGTGCCTCTCGAGCATGATGACTGCAACCGGCTCGACACCTCGCGTCCGGTCAAGCATTGCGATGTCTGGGATTCGCTACAACTTTGCCATGACGGACCGTACTTCCACTGCCTAGTTCAGCTCGAGCTCGCTTCGCAATTTTGATGGCAACCAAGGCACCTTCCGAGCGATGTAAGGACCCTTCCTGTGGACTGAGCCAGAAACTTGACATTCCAGCGCCCTTCAAGTAGTACACATCGCGCACTTCACACGCTTCCAGTGTGCACGAAACGCTGTCGAAGCCCAGCCTATTGAGTGCCCCAGCAGTGCAAAAGCACCTCGTGAAAGCCGGTGCACTCGAAAGGCTACTCGAACTGGTCAGCTTGCCGAAACCCTGACAGTGACCCGTCACAGCCCACCTTCCCTTTGAAGGCTTGCACAATAGTGCTCAGTCACTTCGCAAATACAGTCGCTTGCCCCCATCGCAGTAGAGTATGGGGCCTGTGTCCATGGCATCGCGGAATGCATCAAAGCAGTCGTCGCAGAGTTCATCCAGAGTCCTGGGTCACGCAAACTCTCACACCAGCTCTCTCCCTCTCACTCAATCACTCGTTCACCTAAAGCCAAAAACACTCACACCCTCACCCACCCACTCGCTCACTCCTCGCTCACGTTCGCATTAGTGAGTTCTTGCCCAATAGTGCCAGGCTGCACACAAAACGGCTCGGCGTCACGATGTCCGTGTCCCGGAAACTCGTGCGTCGCTACTTCCACCTCTGGTGGTGCCTGTGACCATCTGGAAAATGATACCATACATGAGAACAGCATGACCGACTGCACTACTCGAAAGACCTGTGAACTCAACCTCCGTCCTAGTGGACAGAAAACCGACAAGGCCAGAGCCTCCTCCTCCAAATTGCACCAGTCCTGGACGTATCTGTTTCATGCTGTGGCCTGTGCCACAGTCTGAGAGGCGAGGAATGAGGTCGGCGAGGAAAGTTGCTCACGACAAGCGATGGCACGGTAACACCCCGTCCACGCTGTAAGCGTCGGCGGCGCCGTGGATGCAAAGGAGGCGCAACACAGGCGACCTGCAACATTTCAGCCTGTTATCACATCCTGAGACCTTAGCCTTAGCCCTACATCAGGTCTCACTCACGAGGCTCAGCCCTCCCCCGTTGCTTTCCTTGGGAACCCCCTGACAGGATGGCAATCATTTTACATCCAACGTGTTACATTGGAACACGACCCATGTGACCCTTTGCAATCATTTTAGGGGGGCTGGAAACGATCACGGCATTTCGCAATCATTTAGCACCCCACCCCGCTTACAATCATTTCCTAGGAAGTAGTGACAGTCCTACCATTACTGATTGCTGCCACGCCAGCTCCGACACTCACTATGGCCTTTCGCTGACCGCCTTTCCATTGTAAGGGGCCAGTGTCTTCTTCACGCGATCAGGCAAGCGCGAGAAATCTGGGAGCTGGTGTGTCCTCGATGGGGTCAGCAACCCAAGCCTAAGAAAAGGCAGGAAAGGACTGTTCACTAGTGCAGCCCTTCCACTGCAGCCTTTTTAAGCGCTGCAAGTAATTCACATTGTGTAGATACCCGAACTAACCGTATATTATCTGAATATGGATGAGCACTTCGCAGTCCTTCGCATCTTTGGCAGGACTGTCCCCTTAACGGGCTGCCGATTCTCGACAAAGTTACCGGCAACTGCCTGGCATAACGGGGCAATTGAGGGTGCTTGCTCGTCAATGGCGGTTACCATGCATGGACACATCTCAGAAGGCTTTTTGCTGCTCCCTGGAATCACCCAAGCGCGAGCATCACCTCGCCCTCTTGCACTCTCTTGCTGATCTCCTCGTCCAGGTCATCGAAATCCATTGCAGCAGTCGTCGGATACCAACTTACATCATGGTTGCTTTTGTTGCCAATGACTTTGTACACTGAACACTGGATGACAGGTGTGTCTGACAAGTGGACCTTGTGAAGTTGCTGCTCCCTTCAGGAGGAATCAATGACTGCTTTTCAAGCTCAGGCGCTGCATCAGACGCACTCAATATCATGCATGGGCCGTTGACAGCCTAAGACGCCCTAAACGTTTGCAACAGAGAGGCCCCAGACGCCTATGTATGCTGTACTTGCACTGCCTTTTGAGTGCATCGGCTCGGCACGTTTCTGTTCTGAGCTGCTTCAGAAGTCCTTCCATCCGGATTTCAGGGCAAGTTCAGCGGATCAACCGTGGTGGTGATGGGCCTGTCGGCAACCATCAAAGCGGCTTCGTCGTAGGCGCGCGCCAGCCAGCGGCGAGCATTCAGCTTCTTCNCATCCGGATTTCAGGGCAAGTTCAGCGGATCAACCGTGGTGGTGATGGGCCTGTCGGCAACCATCAAAGCGGCTTCGTCGTAGGCGCGCGCCAGCCAGCGGCGAGCATTCAGCTTCTTCTGCGCTCGGTGAATGATCTTGTGCTCCTTGCCCTGTCGCAAGTAGTTGGCCAGGCGGTTGCTCATCAACCTCTTGGACTTCTTCAGCCTGTTCAAGGTCTTGCGACCTGGAGCACGAGGGCGGTCCCGTAGCGGATATACGTAGTCACCCAGCCGGCCGATCAATGCATCCAAGCGGTACACGTGGCGAATCTTCAGCTGCTCACGGATCTTCATGTAGGCATCCAGGTTCTTGCGCGCTAGCTTGTCGAGGTACTTGCGGCGGCGGGCCACCAGGCTCACCAGCTTCACACGACAGGCGAAGTCAGGCTTGAACTCCCTGGCATGTAGCACTATGTTGCGGATCCGCTCTGTCAGGATGGCAATCTGAACTTCAAGGCAGCCAATATTCTTGCCATCGGGACCATCTCTCGTCCAAGTCTTTCGTGCATTCATCTTGGCCAAGTAGAGGATGTACTGTTTCGAGGGGTAGAGATCGTAACGGATCAGCCGCTCGAGTGACTCGTCCTGACTAGCTTCGAACTCCTTCATGTAGTCCTCGAGATCGGTTTCCTCGATGTCCTTGTCAAGGTACAGAGACATTTCGTCAGCTTGTGAGCTCGGAGGACCCTGCTTTGACTTTGGCATCGCGCCCTCTTCTTCCATCTGCTTTTCCTCCTCCTGATCCTCCTTCATTGCACCAAGCATGCCACCCAGGATACCCCCAGCAGCCTCCGCTTGCCTGACGATGTAGCTCTTTTGCGCTGGTCGCACTGCACGACGTGCGAAAGCTGCAGAAGCCAAGGCGCACACGAGGATGCCACATGTTGTGGCTGGCAGCCCAGAGCCACTCGCCACGCGCTGGACCGTCTGCGTTTTCAAAGCCGATGTTGTAGCGAGGGACTCCCACCTCGCCGAGTGGATGCCACCGACGCTGAAGCTGAGGCTCGCTGGCAGCACGAGGAAGACACACGCCCCGAGGACCACTGCTGGGGCTGCTGCGCGGGAAGGCCGCATCGCCCGGAAGAATCTTCAACGCGTGTCGTAGCGAGTGGCAGCTTGTCCTGCAGATTCCACAAGTACAGAACACTGTCTGGCACGGCTGCACAATCACCCGAATGGTCAATGCCCTGAAACAGCAGGCGACAAGCCAAGTTGAACCCATTCCTTGAAGGCGTCGCAACCGGGCCGAAAACCTAAGAGCACTCATGAAATTCACTGAGAGAACATTACGCTCTCGCAACTCGGACAAGCCAGACGCGGTCTCTTGGTGTGCGTTGAACTACAGAGAGGGTTCACCCGAGTCGGGCTTCAGTTACACACCACAACGCAAGTTAAGGCCACAAAGTACGCCGACTCAAAGTTCAACATTGAACTTTAGTAGCTTTAGTAGTGTCGGAGACTGGCTTGGAAGGATGTCGAGCTTTGTCATCGTGTGCGTCAAGTCTCAAAGCATATTCATTCTGCAAGGTGTTTACTTGCCTACCATTGATCTGCAACACACAACATTGGCTGCAGTGTCTGTGTCGCAAAGCCTCGTATGTGCCTACAGCCACACCGGTTCCAAGCAAGTGATTGCCCTCAAATACTTGTCGTCTGAAGCTGTGGCTGCGTGACTCGGTGTGCTCGGAGAATCCGCAAGGGCCGCAGTTTGCTGTTGGACTGCTACAGCTCTGCTAAAAACCCTGCAGCTTTGGAAAGACTTGTGTACCTGTGAATGTGCTGCGTGCATCCCGCACTCTGCTTTGGTCCGTCAGACCATTTTCAATCACTCAATCACTGAATGCTTGAAGAAATGGCGGGGGTTGTCGAAGCCAGGAAAGTAGTATGCATCGAGCCTCTCAAGACATTGTTCCTCCCGCACAACATGAATAGGCAGCTTGTTTTTCGCGGGCCAACATGCGCTTCTACTGGGCCCAATCAGAAGTGCTTGCCTCTGGCGACATCCGGATTTCAGGGCAAGTTCAGCGGATCAACCGTGGTGGTGATGGGCCTGTCGGCAACCATCAAAGCGGCTTCGTCGTAGGCGCGCGCCAGCCAGCGGCGAGCATTCAGCTTCTTC
>BGNK01000454.1:34975-181686 GCA_003297005.1 Symbiodinium sp. clade A Y106
AAAGCCGATGTTGTAGCGAGGGACTCCCACCTCGCCGAGTGGATGCCACCGACGCTGAAGCTGAGGCTCGCTGGCAGCACGAGGAAGACACACGCCCCGAGGACCACTGCGGGGGCTGTTGCGCGGGAAGGCCGCATCTTGCAGTTCTGCAAGAAGACGCCTCACTTTCAGTCCAGTCGGGCCTGGCTCGAAAGCTGGCCCTTGGCTTGAACCGTCAGCACAGCAACAACACCGGAGTTGCACTCACTCTACACTTGCACGTCAGATATCATGACGCTGCTGTGATCTCCTGTCTTGGACATGCGAACTTCAGTCACCAACTTTGTTGTTTGCACCTCTGCTGCATGCACAATATGCACAGCATTTAAAATTCCTGGCTGCTTCGCAGTCCATGATCGTTGTTCGTTTTAAGTGGGGCCGACTGTCAGCCGGCAGGACCATGCATGAGCTCGCCTCAAGCCTCAATGACGTCACGCTTCTCATGAGCACTTGCCTTGTCTTGTCCTGCTTTGTGGTGCTGACACGGACGTGCCAGTCAAGCATCAAGTGTTGATGCAGGACATGCCGGGTCTAGGGTACGAGATGCCGCCCCATGGCTTTAAGACTGTAACCGCGAATTCGCAGACTCTGTTAACTAGGGAGCAACATGGGGCAGGGCCCTTACAGGGCCGTGGTCTTTGTGGCATCTGCATACTAGCACGAGCTACTTCAGAATCCGAAAAGAGCCTCTCGGCACCGGCTTCGCTGCATTCGCAGTTCGAGCTGGATGTCATGCTGCAGCACTCTTTGCTTGGGCAGCCTAGAATGGGACGGCTTCAGCATCGAAATAACGTGCAAATGACATATGACATATGCCTGTTTTACACGCTGCGAGAATAAATTCTGATGATTACTAGTATCATCGACTATAACTTGGCAGCTTGCAAAGGTGCGCTTCCTGTTGGTCCGAGCATCGAGCTTTACATCAACGCTCAAAGCAAAAATGCAGTGGGCAAACTCCAAAAGGCGCAAGCGCCAAAGCTGTGGAAAGACCAGGCAAACAACTTGCTTACATCAACCCTACAATTTCATCCTAAATCCTAAGCACAGAAAGCCATATGGGGTCCTGAACCTAAAACTGCATCTTCGTTGGAAGACAGCAATGATTTGGACATGAACACTGTTGCAGATCACAGCCATTACTTCATAATCTGTCGTGTCCGGATCTGAGTTCCTCTTGGAGGTCCTCGGAAGCCACGAGTGAGCTGCCGTTCTCCACAAGCCCATAACCACTGGGAACATCACCAACTATACCATTTACACGTCTGCGACAACATACGTACGACACTACTCGAGTAAGTCACTTAGCAGCAGGCGCTAGTCTGCTGCATGTCGTTTCTGCTTATCTCGGTTGTTTTGGTGACTAGCCCAGGGAAACGCTTCATTGCCCAGTATGCCTCGCCTGAAGTAAGAACCAACTGTAACAGTGGCATCCCCTTGCGATTGCACATCTCTTGCCAGCTTCTGCCGGGAGCATGCTCGATGGCTGTCTTCTGCTGGTTGTGCTATTTCGAAGGCCCGGCGATGTAATGCCGTACAAGGCAGCGCAATTCGCAAGCAAAGCCATATTCGGACAATCTAAACACTTCAGTGGTGTCGAAAGACACCCACAAACGGCGTGCACACATGCAGAAGGCGCGGAAAAAACAAACCCTTTCAATGTCCACCCTGGCTGTGGCAAAGATGCATCAAAGCCAACTACAATCAACTACATTTGCCCTGATGCGCCGCCTCGACAAAGTACTTCTGCAGCGTGATAGAATCTTATGACTTCGGAAAACACTGCTGGTGTCGATCGTGCAATTCTGCCGGCATGACTCATCTTCGCAACTTTGCACATCTTCCCTGGCGCTGTTTGTGCACATACTTCAACGGACGAAGAACTGAAAAGACGAGTCTCCGCTGGCGAATGTCTGCCAGCTCGAATGCCGCTGCATGCACTGATGCACAGCAAGATTCTGCAGCCCCTTGCAATCTGCATGCACAAATTCCTGCGAATTTCGAATTCCGGCCAGTCAGGAGCGCGCTGGCCACGCGTCTGCCGATGACAGCCACCTACCACCAGGAAATGAGGTGCCAGCTACTGAACAACAAAATTAAAGAATCTCCCGCCTTCCCCCCCCCCCCCCCTTTCCCCACAAACCAACAACCCCATGACAAAAACCACTACATCAACACCCGCGCGCGAGACAAGGGCCACACCTGGNTCCGCCTATAGTCAAACTCCGGCCGAGCGGAGGCACCGTGCCCCCGCGTCTGCCGATGACAGCCCCCTCCCCCCAGGAAATGAGGTGCCAGCTCCTGAAAATAAAAATTAAAAAATCCCCCCCCTCCCCCCCCCCCCCCGCCTTCGTCATCAAACCACAATCCCAGTTGGCACGAGCTGAGCACAATCAGCTCGCGTGAGAGAAAGTGCGCAGCCTGTGCACCGAGGAGAAATCGCTGTCAGTTTGCAAGGCCACCAACTCCAGCACTACATCCCCGGGCCGAAAGTTTCGAACTACATGTGTACTATCTAACATACACGCTCTTGCGAAGTAGCGGAGTACCTCAAAGTGTCGTTTACCCTATGCCCTATGCAGGCTAGTGGAGTAATTTCTACCCCGTTTTAACAATATAATACTTTTTAGTTCCGGAGGAGGCCCCAGGGCTGACATGTGTTAGGAGTCTATGAGGGTGGGGTGATGGGGGGGCTGGGTATTGTAGCATGTTCAAGCTAGTGGGTCGAACTATCGGCCCGGCGCAGTAATTGCGATGGTCCTAGCTTGGGAGCGGAAGTTTGCATCTTTTGACCATGCAAGCCTGTGTGAAGTGCAAGCTCAGAAGCTTCTGACACCATGGTGGTGGTGGCACGAGAAATCCTCGGCAGTTACCCTAACATCAGAATGCTCGCAAACTGGCCAGGAACTTCTTCAGACCTGTCACACCTCTCGAATCTGTTAAAAGTTAAATTGGTCATCGTGTACCCAAATTGTGGGATAGTCGGGATGCTCGGCATCTCGATTAAGTGGTTGGGTGTGACAACTATATGCATGCCATGGCTCACGCTGTGGACGTGGCATATTGGCCTAGGACACCGATTTGGCAAGCGGTCGCACAAGCTCTTTTGCTCCTTTGCAGCGGCAAGTCTTCTGCCATGAACTGGCGCAGCTTCATGCTGTCGAGGGGGCGGCTGTGATACGACGACTTTTGGAAGATCCTCTTCGTTGAACTCCACCTCGGTACTCAGCTCCAATTTCTGGATCCTCACTGCACCGGTTTGTCAAAATGGTTTCTCACAGGGCACCAAAGTGAATCAGCGTTTAGGTTTTGAGGAAAGGATGATGCAACTCGGCGGGGGCCCCGTTCTGAAATACAAATTCCACCACTGGCAACCAACAGCTCACCACCGGGAGTGAAAGGCGACGTTTGATGTTTCACAAGGTTTTCGGCAGGGGGTTGCTCCTTCTCGCTAGGCTGAGCGCCCAACGAAGAGGGCCTAATGGGAGGCTGAAAACGTACCTGCAAAACTCGCCACGGGCATCGACCTTCGCCACCGGCCCCTAAATTCTAAAATGCATGTTTGTTTATCGGATGAGTGCAGCGTGGATAGCTCGCCACCTGCGGAAAGATTGCTGAGGCCAGGAGCCTCTTCTTCCGAGAATTGGTCCGAAGGGTGGTGCTCCTATGGCAGGCACAGGGAGCTCAGAGAACGTAGCTCAAATGTTGATGAAAGCCTGAATGCCCATCCCGGAGCTCCTCTGCATTGGGGAGTGCATCCGTACTTCTTACGGGGATGCATGGCCTCACAAGAACAATTCGTCGGCTCATCCACTGCAGGTGGCCCCGAATGAAACACGAATGAACATCTTGAACCTACTGCATGACAACACACAAGAAATGACAAACTTACATCTGACGAAAGTATCGGCTTCTGCAACTGCGAAGTTGCCAGCTTGGGTAGCGCAGCAGCTGCAGTAGGAGCGTGGTGTCACAACTGTAATTACCAGAAAAGACTCTAGGTCTAGGCCTAGGGCCTGCGGACCGAAGCAAGGATTCCCCTTCTGACATAAGCGGCGGAAAGCTCCCACGCTGTGCAAGGGTACTAAATCAAAACCAAGCTGCAGTTTGTGGGCTTGCTCCGCTGCCAACTGCTCCGCCACGTTGATGAGGTGGTTTACTCCCTGCCTGCTGCGCCAACAGATTCATGGCCAAAACCTGCACCTGCCCTGCATACTGCAGTTAAGCATCGAAGCAGCGCAGGCCAAACCTTTAAGCCGCGCAGCGACGCACAGGACTCAAACTCAAACTTGTAGCTGTGAAAAGGCGCCACCGAGCCTAGGCCTAGAGGTCCTAGGCATGTCATTGTGCCAAGCCGCGAGGAAAGCGCGTCACCCAGCCTGGCAGATTTCTACCAACCAGGTGCATGCACACCACCTCTGCAAAACCTCAGCGGGCATGCAACACATGAAAGCCCGGTGCTGTACGGATCTATTCCACATGTTGCTCCACGATGCAGCCGTGCAGCTGCAGCAGTTGCGCTCAAGCATGTCGTAGTCACATCCATGCCATTGGCTTCTCATTGCCAAATCCATGAAGCGAACGACCTGTGACGGAAGGCAAGAAGCCAACAGGAATGCTGCCGCGCTTGGGCGAGCCGAAGGAATTCGAGAAAGCATGTCTTTCTAGCTTGTAGCTGCGTGACGCATGCCCAATGCATGCCAAATGCAGTAGCTCAGTAGGCGCAGTAGCCTATCAGAGATGATCTCAGACCCATTAGCCACGGCCTCTGCTTCGGCCTGGCTTGTCCGGCCCATGGCGATGGACATGCGGTAGACATGTACATCCTGCAAACTGTTCCCAGAAGCAGATGGAGCTCTGCAGATGCTGCCATGGAATAAGAAATAGCTGTGCCCTTCCAAGCCTCACGTGGTACAAATCTATAAAAGGGAATATGGACAGGACTCTTCTGATGTCACGACTGAACTGCAAGCAAGTGGCATGAGTGCGAGGCTCCTGCCAAAATATAATGCATTAACTGCATCATGACAGCCGCTACACTGGCACGAGGCTCTGATAGACACTCCCTGCCTGGCAGTCGATTCCGTCCTGACCAAACGACCACTCCTCCCGAACGTCGATTCAGGAATGATTCTGTCCACGCAAACGAGTGCCGTGTTGGCATGTGTTGGCAAATCGTCCTTCCCGTGGACTTCCACTCCGGCATGAAAGGCGCCTGCACGACAGGAATCCATCAGGACGACAGAGCAGCAGGCTATTGCTGTATCAGAGCGAATCATTAGATGTTCTGCGGTTAAGCTTCCACCTGCGTCCTGCTACATATACCTCGTAGCGACTCGTGAGGTGCTCCAATAGAAATGCCGGTACCTCCAATGCTGAGAATGTCCGCCGAGATCTGGTTGGACTGCAGCCACTCATCGTTCAGGTCATAGATCTCGCGTATGACAAACTCATGGGACTGCGAGGAGAAACATTCTTCCAATGAGATACAACGTAGTGCATCATGGCAGCTTCGTGCAGCTGAGGAGCGTTCAGATAAACCTGGGCTCAGATAATTACCAAAACGGCATGCGATCATTGGCGATCAGCGTCATTCCTTTCAGGCTTTCTAGCTGAGGGCAGGCCTCAAGCTGTCATCATCCTGTCAAGTGACCATAGGTGGTCCAAATCTGTCGGGTACAATAGATGAAAGGAGAGGATGGACTCACAGAAACATGTACCTGAAGGCACACACACACTCAAACAAAGAAAGGTAAGCAAACATGCCTACAGAGAGCACAAGTGCAGTAGCGTATGTATGTGTGTATATATATATATATACACACACCTGTGTAGGAAAATGTCGGCCACGAGGGCCCCCATACTTTTTGGGGCGTTGCAAGGGTGTGAAACTGTGGTCGATTACCTATCTCTCTGTATCTCTCTGTGTATTCGTCGGTGTGTGTGTGTGTGTGTGGGGGGGTATGTCTCTGTCTGTTTGTCTGTCTGTCTCTATCTGTGTCTTTGTCTCTGTGTGCATATGTACATGCATGTGCGTGTTAAAGGCAAGTAAAACACATTTACAGGACATGTATTTGTTCACGACTACATGCATATCATGTTGCATATCTACAGGGACCGAGAGCGACAGAGACAGAGAAAGATCGCACTATATACTTTGCTCAGACTCGTGCGCACACTCTTTCGTACCTGTTGTCACCGGCGTGGTCGTAGCAACTTGTGGATGAGGAGCGGAAGGAGGAGCAGGGGCAGCAGTTGCTCTCTTTGCCCATGTGGCAGTAGGAGAAGACTTAGGTGCTGTTTCTTTATGGTGTGTCTTCATAGTGCAGCGGAAGCGCAGTAGCCTCCCCCAGGATGTCGCCATCAACATCGTGCTCCTCGTCTTGTTCGTGGCACCGGCACTGTGCTGTGTTTCCTGAGGGGTGAAAGGAGCAGGAACTGGAAATGCAAACGTTCGCAAAACGCAGAAACACCCTGACCTTATCCCGCAAATCTAAGCCTGACATTTGCAGCAGAAGTCTTTCATTTCCTAACTCGCCTCTCGACTGCAGCATATTCCTATTGAAAAGCATAAGCGCAGAAGCAGATGATGCCAAGACATGCCAAGACTCCCATCGCACTAGCTGCTGCAAGCGGCTGCGCCGGTTCTCGCAGCTTGTGGCACAAGGGAAGCACGGAAAGGAAAATAGTAAGTCGGGTTCGCTGGGCATGTATACTACACAGGCGTCACTCATGTCTGCAGTGTGAACAAGCTGGTGGTCTAGGGCCGAGAGTGCTATCGCTTTGCGTTGATTGCAAGATGCTGCCAGCGGCTTACTGGTAAACCATCCGTCAGGTTGCACCAAGTACCTAACATGCAAAGCATTGCAAAGCTTTTATCGCCAGTGACAGCATGTGGCCAGGCGAGTCGTACAGTCGAATTTCAGGCTTGCAGCAACTCGCAGCAGCTGCTCAGTGAGAGTCAATTGGATTGCAAGTTGCAGTTGAAGGCAAGGCGCCCCGAACTCAGACACCTTGCAGCTCATGGCCAGTTGTCTTCTTGTCGCGATCCACCTCGCCATTCCCCGGAACCCTTCAGCAGCCCTTGCCATCGTGTCCAGCTGGTTGATGCCGATCTCTTGCCATCTCTTTCCGAAGTCCATGCTGTGCAAGATCACGAGCAGGACGAGGACGGAGGCTGTCTACCACCGCCAGCCTCACTCATCCAAGAGGACGCGCGATACAAAATTGACGAGCTTCCCGAGTTCAGCAGCCACCCGCGCCACCGGGAAAGGGCGGCACAGCGCAGCTCGGCTTCGATCCTCCGAATCCCCGAACAGCGAAAGGATATTCAAAGTATGCGTGCAGACGTGTTTAAATTCGAGGTCTTCGCGGCTCCTGCGGCTCGGCAGGTACGGTGGCATTGCCGCCAAAGATCATTTGGCACTGTCCGGTCTTTGCTGAGTGTACACAGCAAGACGAGGTCTCCACAGCTTCACTGTTGCATTTTGTCTGGCAGATCCGGAAAGATGAAGTTGGCTTCCAAATCTTCTTCTTCATATCTCCAGTGACCGCACACTTCGAATTTATGCGGGCTGGCAGGCAAACGTTGCGAAGAGGGTCCTGAGCATCAGGCACAACTCGAATCAATCATTCACACGAAATGGATGAAGGGATGCCTCGTCCGTACAGAAAGGTGTAAGGGTCTGAAAATCACTTCTGTGATGCTGCCCTGTGCAAGCCCGCTACGGTTTTTGGTTTGGTTCGCTGCAGTAGCGATGTTTATGTTGAGCCACATCACTCAGAATCCATCTCCCACCAGTGCTCTCATGGCATTTTTCTTCTATAGAGCCCAGTTCTTGTGCTTCGTCAGGCTGCGCTACCCAACCCATTTATGTTTACTCTATGTTTACATGCACACCCACTGGACTGTAAGTCTTTGCCATTCTCCGATCTAAGCTGAAACGGCTAAAGATGCTCTGTTCCCCGAGATCCCGAGCCCGGACTTCCACCGGGGAGCGGAGGCCAGCACCCATTGTACCAAAGCGAAGACCAGCTGTGACGCTGCCTCGGGCACGGCACTCTCGTTGAAGGCCCCTGGCCTAGGTTCAGTTCACCGGTGTGCAGCCTTTTTTTATGTCTCTGAGGACTTAGAAGTAGACCGTAGACGCTCGTTGTGCAACAAGATCACTCCCGGAAGGTCTCCAGCGAAGCCTGGAAGCTGACAGCATCCTTAGTACCACCGATTCTGCCAGTTTTTGTCGAGTCTGGTACTCACAGCTCCCTAAAGTTCGCCCAGCAGCTTTCTGCAATGCCAATAGCAGACGTCGATAATTTCGAAGCACCCTGACTTCAACAGAAAGCACAAATGCGGGGCGTGCCAAAACCTGCAGCTTCGCCTGAAACATGAGCAGCACATCCTCGACCCTTCGTGCAGCTTTGGTGGCCAAAGGTCGGCTGGGAGTACGCTTGCGAGTTTCAACTCGCAAAGCTCCACATGCAGGTCACACGCTGATCACATGACACTCGACACCGCGACATGTTGTGACACACTAGTGGGTGTCGGACATTTCTGACCATTGAGTAATTAGCCGCTTGTTGCTCGGACTTCCGTTGAGGTGCGGGTTTCGGCTTTCTCACCCGTTGTTTGAAACTGCGCGAAGAGATTACCCCGAATGGCAGGTCTGTCGTTGTCTTTGCAGGGAGTAAGAAAGCAGGTTGGCCTGATGAGGCATTTCTCTTCACCCTGGCCTGCGGCCTGTAACATGCCTGTGTCTTTGTCTGCATAATTGCTATGTCGACCGCAGGACTGCAGAAGGCCTCAGCACGATCAATCCACGCGCACCGGCGCTCGCCATCCGACGGATGAGCCGTGGCGACCTTTTTCGTGGTACATTGCAAGCCTGAGAAAAACCAACAGCAGATTGCCTTCCATTTCGACGCTCCATGTCCGAGGGGAAAGAAAGCTCAGAAGCGCGCAAGCTCTGCGGTATGCTCGCTACCAAAGCGACGAAAGCGGACTGGCATGGGTAAGCCAGGCTGCGCCTGGCCAAAGTCTGGCAGATCTGAACCAAGCTGACTGAGAGCTTGGGACATAGGCCTGTATGGCATGAAGAACATCAGCAACGGAACGCACCGGCTCGTCTGCTCTGCCGACAGCTACGATCTCATCCAACCTCAGGCCATCCGTAACCGCACATTGCCGTCCGAGAGTAGACGACACCGACATTACCATCGTTTAACTGTGTGATGCCACTGATACAACTATTCATTGAAAAAGTACCAGCGACCACCGAAGGCCAGCATCCCGCGCTTCGCGGGAGGGCAAGCCCCAAAGCCTGCTAGGACAGGAGACGGGCTGCAAGTTGTAAAGACATCTATGACACAAAATTCCAAGCAATGCACCTGACTCCGTCTGCTTTGACCCCCAGATAGGCGTTATTTCTCCAGCTGGGAGCCGTGAGTCGCGCTGGCCCCATACGGCCTTCGATGCCTCTCCGGCTCGTATCAGCCACTGCAAGACAAGCACTGATGAATGCAACCCCTGCACCATGCCTCGCTTCCTCGCTCGCACAACACCCCTCAGACGGCATGTTTCAGCTGCAGCTGCCGACGGCATGTTTCAGCTGCAGCTGCCGAATTCTACGGCTTCGACACGGGAGCACCCGTCGAAAACACTCGTGACCAACAGAGATGGAGAGACCGTAACACGCAGACAGAAAGAGAGATTGAGAGATTTGAGAGAGAGACAGTGAGGAACGACACAGTTCAAGACACGTCCCGATCCGCCTCCGCGGAGGGGACCGAAACAAAATACCTACCCAAGCCGGATAGGCAACTAGAGCCGCAACGACAGTCCAAAAGAACTGAGCTCAACCGGCCGAACAGCTCTGCCGTGGAAAGCATCCCCCTCTCCGTCTTTGTCTCCGTCAGGTTCATGTCATGTGCACCTGCATGAGGGAGGCTGCAGCTGCCCCGAGAGATGAGCTGCGGTACCACCTTGCAAGACAATGCAAGGCAAGGCTGGGATGCAAAGAGAAACCGATGAATGAGACGGTCGATGCCGCCATGCCGCCTGTCGTATAACAGATGTGCTGATGGCTGCAATCACCACAGGCTGTGAGCCCGAAAATTGCCAGGTTATCACACCAGTAACGTCCTTACTGTGCACGGCGGCAGCTCACTGAGACTGCACTTTCGGAGGCTAAGGCTTCGTCATGGGCGATGCGCAGGCAGACCTGCAAGGTTTCATTGCAAGCTAGCCTGCATGTTGCTTCGGATTTCTGCTGCGACAATCTCTGACGGCCATGTTAAGCATCATAGAAAAATGACAAGCCCGGTGGCAGTCTGTTCCATGTTTGACAATGCGAAGCGTTGACATCCGCAATGTAACTTAGGCACAAATGGCCTACACACGGTTGCGGGCAGGGTGGCTCCATGGGAATCCAGCAGCGGGCCACCGCTGCTGCCGTGACCAGCTGCGACCGAGGCAAACACGACGCCATCGACTGAGCACCGCTCCTGGAAGTCCTGGAGTGCCTCAGCTCTACGTCGCTACGTGAAGGGTGATGAGGGCCATGGGATGCCATGGGCCTAGAGCCGAAGTCAAACAAGCGCATTGGCGCAGCTCCCGTTTTCGCCTCTGCCCCTCGCTCCCGCATCTCCTGCTCTCTCAACTCCACAGCATCCTTGACAAAGAGGACGAAGTCCTTCTGACAGCCACTGAAATCGGGCTTACTTGAGCCACGTGATTAAGTTGACAGGTCGTCCTCGAGTCGATGAGCCAGATCTTCAGCTCTACCCGATGGCACAGGCAGTGACGCCGATGCTGTCATCTCCGTCAAGCTCCTTTCTTGTGGCATTCTCTCGTTGTTCTGTCTATGTCTGTGCACATGCTGTCCGCGATCTTTGGGCTTACACTGTTTCCGCAGGAGCATGAGCAGTCTTTCAAACATGTGCCTGTTTCCTCCGGGTACCAGGTACCAACAACTCAACGTCACGTTTGAGCTAAGTCCTCAGCGGAGAGTGCTCGAGGCAGGTCTTTCTGCATCGGTCTTCCGTCCGATTCGTGCAGTTGCATTTGCTGGTGTGGTAACTTCAGAGCTGCTTCAGAGCTGCTACTATGACGAGCACATCGCCGTCGCAAGAACGTCCCACTTCCGTCCCACATTTGCAGTGACATCTGAACCCTGGGCTGCCTGGCCTTGTCAAAAGATCGCCTCCTGGCTCATCGGCCTGCTGCAAGCAAGCCTCCCATACCCCAAGCAACCCACAACACTGGCAAAACAACTGGAGAGCTGGCCTCCGCTAACAATCGCGCAGCATCGCGAAGTACAACGTCCAACTCCTCCCTCCTGCAAGACACCTGACACTTCGAAGTTGCGAATAAGTCGATTCACTAAAATTTCTACAAACTCCACAGACCCTGCTTCGAATTAGCAGCTGCTGCCTTATCATGAGGAAACATGCGACATCATGTGACGCAGCAAGAAGCGTGCCCTAGGGCACATTGGCCATATGCCATATGCCTCCGTCCACTCCGCTGCTGTCATCGCAGCCGTCACAGGCGACAGGAAGTTCCCAGATCCTGCACAGAGCTTCCCAGAGCCGGGGGACAGTTCCACTTGGGGCTACTGTACGTTCCAGATGTTCGAAGTGAAGAACCCAAGATGCCATGCCAACTATCGAAACTGGGGACACCTAGATGAGGCTGCAGGCTCGAAGTTACTTCTCACTTCTCAACGGCGGACCACAAGAAAGGTGGATGCAACAGACTGATATGGAAAAAGCTGTGATCATGGCCGAGGTTTCGATGCAAACAACTTTGCCTGACGCACGGACTACGGCTTGGAGAGAAATACAGCTTCGGATAGTTTTCTCCAGAAAATAGCAGCTGCTTAGAATCGGGTTTCTAGAGAGATGCAGCTTCCACTACGGCTTTGGAATGCTTTGGCAAGGAGAACACAGCTTCGAAAAGGTTTTGGGTGAAATCAGCTTCGAATAAGCTTTCTAGAACCTTCTCGAGAAGTACAGCTTCGACCACGGTTTTACCCGAAACCTTCATTTGCAAACCGTATGCCCTTGCCACCTGCACTCCCCGCCCCCAACTCTCAACCCTTTTTACTAAACTGTATTCAAAAACCAAGGCAAACCGTTGCCCTACAAATGGGTTCTCGTCGCAAACCCTTTCAGAACCACTAAAATGAATCCTTTCGAGGACAGGCTGTCATCGCTGGCGTTTGACGCTCGAAACCCTTGAAGGCCAACTTCATACACTGGCAGACACACCCGCCTCCATCTATGGGTTTTTGAAGCGGGGCTCTACAGCTATGGTTTATATTGCATCACTATCCGTACCCTGATCGCACAAACTGGCCTTGTTTGGATATGTTTCGCATCGTTTCGCGTACATAGACAACATATCTGCAAACTGATTGCGGCGAGCGTGCTTTTGCGTATCGTGCTCCAAACGCAGCTTGCAGAACTATAGCCAGCTAGCAACCAGCTATGTGAATCGTGCGGTTTCCGCAGGGCACAGAGCGATTGGGGAATCTTCTGGGTCTGCAGGCCAATAAACACCGACAGCAAGTCTCGTCTGCCATTCCCTCTGTTCCGAGCTTTTGTGCGTTCTTGAAGTAGACATGCATGACATGCAACTGCTAACAGGAGCCTCTTGAGATTGAAGCTGGCCCTTCTTAGGTCTGGGGATCGACTGCCGGTCCTGTCGCAGGTTCTTGCTGAAGACCTTCTGGCGGACCGGATGCAAAGAAGGTCAAGTAGGTAAAGGCCATGCGCAGAAGGATGTCCTGAAAATACCTGCAGGACCAAAGCAAGTGACGGCTGGACAATGGCAAGATGATGCATTTTCCGTCGGTCGACCGGCCTCATGACACGGCCTTGAAGCTCCTCTCCAAACAGAAGCAGCAAGGCATGCCAGGCAAGCAACACCTCCAAGGCGTTGCCTCCCTCGCAGCTCTGGAGCAGGAGCTCTGCTATTTCACGCAGGTGAGGTGCAACCAGCCAAGCTTCCCGGGCGAGGAGCGGCAAGAGTCCAAACTCCAAGAACAGCGCGAAGGCGCGCGAGTTGGGCTTGCAGTGGAGGCTTCCGTAGCGAAGCAAGGAGTCCAAGCTCTTGCTGCGATCCAACTTGTCAAGGCTGAAAGCTTTAAGCAGGAAAAGCACGCTTGAAGCACAAAAAGGTGCAACGGCGAGGCATGCGACCTCCTCATCCAGGAAGAGGGGAGAGCAAGTCTCCAAAACATGCTGCAAGGGTGGTCGAAAGTTCTGCACTTCGGTCGCCAGGGCACGATCCAACATCAAATGCACGGCATCCCAGGCGATGAGCCGGACCACGGCATCTGAAGTCTGGTCCAGGACTTGGAGAATCAAAGGCAAAGCCAGGCCCAAGCCTTGGACGGTGCGAATGGCGACATTACTCTTTTTACTCTTTTAAATTTGAAGCATCACCTTAATCGAGAGAGCCCTAGTGTCTCATCCTAGGGGTGAAGCCAGGGCTGATGTGCTGATCCATGCGGCGGTCTTTGAGAACCAGGTAGTCGCTCTGCTGCATCAACCAATGGAGAGCACGCACGATTGCAACAGCCAAACTTGGCGGTAGGCTGCTGCTCCCGTCCGAGTTTGAGTTGAACACAGGAAGTTGGGCCCTTATTGCGGCGAGAGCTTGGGGCAGCAGCTCATGCAAACTTGCAGTCGCCACACCTCCAGTTCGAGATTTCTGCTTTGGATTTGAAGGCTCATTTCCGCATTCAGCCAGCCAGGTCTCCAGACAGTGATTCGCAACATTCCGGCTTTCGGCAGAAGCCCAAGGCACAGCCGCGAGAACTGCAGCATTTGCGGCCTCCTGACGTGACTCGATGAGCAAGCTTGATCTGAGAGCCGGTACAACGAGCCCCCGGCGGTCGCCAGACCCACGAATGGCACTGCCATCGCTAAGATTTGCAGAAGCACGGGCGTTTTCAGACACTGGGACACAAGTGAATAGAGTTGCACCTGCGAGAGGTAATAACCTTCCCACAAGCTTGCGCGAAGGTTTGGCTGTGTGCAGGTGTTGCCAGCATTCACTCGACCGGCGACCGTCACCCTCACCGAAGACAATGGCTTCGAGCTCGCTCAAGAAAGCCTCGGCAGTACCTTCCTTCAAGTTTTCCGTCCGATTCTTCATGAAGTGCCACGCCCACTACACCTGGCGGTCGGCGACTCGAGCCACGTGACTGCGTGAGAAACATGCATTGTTTGTCACACCGTGTTTTGTGTTGCTTCTCCCTTTTCGCAGGCAGAGTGTCTCCGGCTATCTCGGGTGGGGGAGAAGTAGTGACTTGACGGCCCGGTCGGGAAGCGGACTCTACAGCAGGCAGTTCCCAGCTCCCTGCGTTTCCCTTGCGAAAAGGCAACTTCCGAAACCTGATTTCGGGCTTGTCACAGGTTTCGGCCAAGTGGCCCGGAAGCGCTGCACGGCACGGGAGCTGCGACGACCTATTCCAGTGACATGGCCCACGCCGAGAAGCCTGGGCATTGCTTTTGTGATCCGACAAGCGAAAGCCATCAGAGAAGACTCAGAGCCGGCCGGGCAACCAGGCCCAGTGCTCAGGGTGACCCACTGCTGCTACTTTGGCCCCCAGATCCGGGCCGTGTCGCGCAAGCCTCAACCTGCCGAGAAGTCAAACGACGGCCCGAAAGTTCCCAAAACGTAGCTCCAAGCGCTCCAGAACAGGCGGTTCATCCGAGGCTCTCACGGCGGCGGAAGTGGCATCCCCGCGCCCGAGCAGCCTCGGTGAAGCTTTCTTTCATGGAAAATCTCTGCGACAGACAGATCACGCCGGGCCGCTGTCGAGCAAGACCTGGAGCACAGCCAAGTCGCAAGGTTCACATCTCGCCTTCCGAAAGATGCAGGGGCTCATTCGAAACTTGCGGCTTTTGCAAGAGGTCTACGACTGTCGCTGACTCTGTGCTGAAGTCACACAGGAGTCCTGGGTCATCAGCCACCCGAGATTCCCACCGGTTGCTCAAAGGCTCTCGTAGATTGCTACCAGTAGCTTCACGACTGCACCAGGCTCAGAGAGTAAAGAAAAAGCTTGCCTTCACCTTGGCTCTGCACTGCAGGCCATCGGCGAAGTGCACAGAGACAAAGGAGGCATGTTGGACAACGTGAAAGTTGGTAACCTGGGCCGGGCGCTTCATAAGTCAGGTTTGCTGCTCCCTTTTTCGATGTTTCGACAAAAACAGGCCTTTCAGCTGGCAAGAGGCAATGTGGCCATTGCGGTCCCAAAGGAAGCCCGAGCCATGCGAGCGGGACCAAGGCCGAAACGCGTCAAAGGCGCGAACGCGAACAACTGACTGAACAAGCGCTGTCCTTGGCTGTGTGATGCAGCCTTCCGGAATGGATGAGAAGCCATGCACAGCAAACGCGCACTTTCGAGCACGACTGAACACCATTGGCGTTTTGACAGCAAGGTGGGCATGCTAGTGCAAACATATGATACAACCATGCAAGCCATACATCTGGCCAGGTTGAGTCATGCTGATTCAGGGCTCGCGGGCTCGACTTGCAAGCGGGTCTCCCTCTTGTGGCTCGGAATGGGTGGAGCCACTCGTGGGTAGCCTGCTCATAGGTGTCCCAGCTGTCGTGTTCGGATCGGGAAATCCGTCCTGCACATCTCTTGCAACGCATGTGGCCGTCCAGTGAAAGCGGCCAAGCCTGGCCTCGGAACCATAGGAGCACCTGCATGTGGGCATGTCCAAGACTGTCGGACTGTTTATTCGTGCCACAGTCGGCTTGAGCAAAGCTGCCCATGCGGATAAGTCTATGCGTCGCATGAAAGCATCGTGAAAGGATCCCATCCCTCGCAAATCCACAGCTGAATGAATGGCACACTTGTCCAATCAAGGGACGGTCACACAGACTGCGAGCACCAGCCAGCGTCCCCGGTATTCATGGCACAGCCATGGTTTCATGAGAAAGCAGGCTGCGGCCAGCTGCAATCGTAAACTCGAAACCCCTGCTGGTAGCTGCAGCAAGGTCTGCCACTGAATTTGTCGAACAAGGCATTGCGCATGAGCCAGTAGGCATAACGAATGATGGTCCTGTTCCATACCAACCGTCTACTTAGAGGATCATGGGACTTAGTAAATAGACTATAATTGGGGTTATAAGTCCCCTAAGTGGGGTTATCCTAATTATAACCTACTTATAACCTCACTTACTAAGCCCCATGAGCCTCCAAGTAGGCCAAGGGCCAGAGAACTGAGCCGGCTGTGAAACAGCTGCAAGGGCTAAGGAGCTGGTGACTGTCATGTCCCATGTCCGACACAAGCCGGTGTGGCTTCACTTTTTGCGACTTTGAAACGCGACGCATCTGGTGCATCTGGTTTGGAAGCCTTGAGGCTTCGGACTGCATCCGGGCGCGTTCTCGACCAAGCACCCTGGTTTTGGAGATTCCAGCCTCAGGCCCGAACCTTCCAGATGCGCCGTGACAACTTGTCGTAGCGTTTCAGCCTAAGGCTGGGTCAACAGAATTGATTCCGGTCACTAGACTTTGTAATGCAGGCTACGAGAACTCCGACTCCGGTCGGCAATTTCAAGGGGACCTCGACCTAGCTGCGAAGTGAACTGGGCAGCTGACAAGTTCGTGTAGGCCATCAGACCCTCCTCCTGCAACGCCGAGAGAGGCAAAAGAAGGCGCGATCATCCGGGCCAACTTCTCTGTAAAGCTGCGTGCTGCAAAACTCAACTGCCTGGGGCACCTCCAGCCTTCAGTCTTCACCAGATCCGAGCCTGGGACCCGTAAGAGAAGTGCACCACCAACGCCGCGCCAACAGCGCAAGAGTGTCGGTCCTTACATCCACCACAAGATCGGTTGCCGGCTCCAACCGCGCTTCGAATGGGACGTCCTACCAGCAGTGACCGAGCCGCTCTTCTTTCCGAGTGAGGCCCAGTAAACTCCTCCTCATCGTCACCCTTGCCATGCCTCACAGGTCAGAAACCCATCCAAACACACAAGTGTGAATCTCTGAGCTAGGCCATTCTGGACTACAGTCGCTCGGTTGCACCTCCTGCGAGGTCAGCTAGCAGGTAGCACAAGAACGACTTGTAGCTTGCATTGGTCTCTGCCGAGTCGCACGTTACTCCAGTTTACTCCTTCCAGGTCTTCTGCCCTGAAGGCAAAGAAGTTTGTGCTCCACCTGGCCCCCTGCGTCCAGTACTCCTTGTTGACGCTTGGCGATCTGTGTATGTACCTGCAACGCAGGACATGCACCTCCATGTACTCACACGTGCACCTCCACGTACTCACACTGCATGCCGAAGCCGCCGCCATTGAAAAAGACACTTGAGAAGACACGAAAGCCAGGGCAAACCAGACAGGAGTGATCGGGCTCTTGTGGCATTGCGCAATCGTCGCAGTGATTGGATGTGCCAGCGGATACACAGATAAACAGATACAAGTGCAACGGTGCTTAATAGGATCCTGGCAGGTCCATTCAGTCGGAAAAGCAAAACATGGCAAAACACTGTGAAGACACTTGCAAACGACAGGGCCGCCCCCCCCCCCCCCNTACTCAGCTGAAAGACGCCTTTACATTGCCCGGGTGTAGGTCGCTTAGCTTTGGCTGCTTGCGACAGACGGTGCGAGACCCCTAAATGCCTCCCCTCCCACCTCAATCAACTATTGTTAGACGACCAGAGAAAGTCCCGCACGTGGCTTTGGCGCGGTTCTCTGGTCCCTACTAATGAAGTGAATTGGCAAACGACAGCTCCCGCAAGCACCACAGAGCTAGCTCTCGCGACATCTGGCACACAAGACGAGAGACGTGGCCCTGGCAGGACGCCTGTGTTCTCTGTAGCCCAAGCGGTTGAAGTCGTGCCAGCCGAAATCGAACGCGCACCTGGCTCCAAAGCGAGGCAGGCTGCCTCGCTTTAAATGCCTCTTCCTCATCCTGCAGAAGCCAGAGGTGAGCTCTCGGCCGAGTGCAGTAAACAGGCAGGGCGGCAGGGTGTTGTCTGCAGAGCGGTCCAAGAAACCTGAGCCGGGCAAGGCGGCAAGACCTCCCTTGCAAACGTAAAATACGCAATCACAGTGTGGGGAAGCAACTCTCGTGGACCAGAGCAGCACAGTCCCAACGCTCCACCACGCAACGTGATGCTGGGAAGCCTAGGGTGATCCACACAAACTCAAACGCTCAAGCCAAAACAAAACCGCACATCTTTTGTTCCAATGAACGGCAGCCACAGCAAACTGCTAAGAATCACAGATCAAGCCGGAATGCGTTCGATCTGGAAGTTCGGAGACATGTTGATTTCCTGTCGAAACTATCGCTGGAAATCATCACACGTATCATGCCCTGGTTCTGTTAGCGTTGGATAGCAGTCAAAAAGTTAAATGGTAAAAGTGTTAAATACTTGTACAATACAGCGCACAATAAAAGCGCAAAATAAGTGTACAGGTAGATGGCACGATGGTGCAATAAGTGTAAACGTGTAAAAAAGTGTAAGTAAATGTGTAACATAAGTGTACAAGAAGAGGAACATGCTACACTGAACTTGCAATCATACCTCATGGGCTCGCGAACCGCTGCAGTGCCCGACATGTATATGCCTTGTGTCTCTGTGTGCAGCAGTAACGATGTCACACGAGCAAAAACATACGATTCAGCCTCGAGGTGGGTTGTTGGGCGCACACCCCTGATAGAGTCACAGTGGGCCTCCGAGAATGCACCACGTGCTTGCCTACAACGTTTGAAGGTTACACTTTCTTTAGGCGTTTCTTCAACTTTTCCGAAATAGCTGCGACGGTGGCAGTGAATTTTTTGACACTTTTTCACCCAGTCCAGAGTATACCTTCCGGCGGGCCCATGGGCATAGGCCGTTTTTGTTTAAACTCCACCTAAGGAAAACACAAACTTTCCAGGAATTTGTAGGTGTCCCTGGAAAGTGTAAGAAAATCTTAAAACCTGTGAATACATCTGATGTCCCAGGCTCCTCCGCAGTTCCCCCGAGGCCACTCACACTGTTTTCACATTTTTTGCACTTCTTTCACACTCCTCCTAAGGAAAAAACACTATTTTCCGGAATTTCCAGGTGTGCTTGACTGGGGATCAGGCCCCGGGGGTGGAGTGGGGTCAGTCGGGGATCTGGGGCGCTTGTGAAAGGGAACTGACTTCGCCTGAGTTGCCAGTTGAGATTCACGGACATGACATGTGCGGCAGGCTCGGTATGCGAAGGCTCTTTCACTACCATGCAGCGTACATACCTTGCACGACGTCCCAAGATCCTCTATCTACCTCCACCGCCATAGTCTAGCATCCCAGAATATCATCCTCCTAGTGTGGTGTAGGCTGCGCAGTGAAATAGTGAAATATCAGGCACCAAGGCAACGTCCGGATCTGTTGTCATGAGCCACGAGTGACCTGTGACGAGTGTGCACCACTTTATGTGCAGTTATTTACATGCTCAACCACTCCCATTTACACTTTATTTACACTTTCCAGCCGAGGCTCCGGCAGGCCTCCCGAACATTTTACACTTTATTGACACTTCATTTACACTTTACTTGCAAATGAATGATTTGGAGGATTCCCAGCCTTAACAGAACAGCGGACTTCTTCACATCACACTATCACATCACACTATCTCGCGTTGCAAAAGGTCATGCTTTCTGCGGATTCGGATTTTGTGGAACAGGTAGCAATAATACTCCCGTAAAGCCCCCATATTGTAGTAGCATGTAACCCACCCATAGTCATATTGTAGTATATAATCCAAAACTCTATTTGAAGAACTGGGGCGAAGCGTCCAAGGACGCATTGACACATCCCTTGAAGGCATGGCCCAGCTGTCCGCCTTTTCAACTTCAGGGTACAGCAAGTTAAACAGGAAGGGACCAGTCAACATATCCACCAGGTAGCTCCACGCAAACCAGATGAACAGGCGTTCTTTCCAGACTCGCTCCCTTTGCCACTGCATTCTGATGACTGAGGGGGAAAGTTTGCAGCCGAAAGCCAGTGTCGACAGGTTCTACCGTGCTTTGCGCCGACGCAAGTATGACAAACAAGGCCAAACCCGCCAACAAGAATTTTAATTTCCAAAAGATCTCCGGAGGTTAGTCGACAGGTTTCGGATATGACCAGGCCGTGCCCGTATAGCAGGGTGGTTACGTCGGTGGAAAGATCGCTACCTCCTTGGCAGTGAAGAAAATAGAAGAACTCTTTCAAACACCCTGAAGTTGCTGCTAAGCCTTTGCTGTTTGTCGCCTTTTTTGTAGCCTTTGACAGATCAGGGCATGCTTCCCATCTTTTGAATTCAATACATCTTCTTCTGCATGCGCACAGAATCGACAAATCTCTCTGGGTGTGAGGCGATGCCGACTTTATCCGCAGCATCTGGCCTCCTTCTTTGACCACGGCAGCCGCAAAACAGGATTTCTTTGCTGCTCCTTGCAGGCGGCTGTAGGCTGAAGTGTCTCGCGCGGAAGAGCCAATGCTTGGTATGGACAATGCAAGAAGCACTGCAAGCGCCAAACGATGGAACACTTCTATCTGGCAAGAGGTTTGGTAGCCACCTCCGTCGGCCAAAAGCCTCGGTGAGCGCCCCTGTCTTGGTGCAAAGCCTCAGGAGGCTGGAGGACAGCAGCAGCAGCAACCACCACACCCGACCACACCAGCTTAGTCATCAACATCGCCGCGATCACCACCATCAACAACAACAACGACAACAAGTTACTGCTCTTCCTCTTCACCAGCATCAGCAGCATCAACCACCACAAACATCCTCGCTGGCTGCTGCAGCAATTCATGCGTAACTGCAAAACCACAACCATCACTTGGTCGACACATGTCGACACAATGAACAGGATGAGTGCCTTGCATTGCACAAACCCACCCGTAGAAATGCCAGGCGAGGGGCCGACATGATGGCATGGTTCACCACCTGAGCTCCAGCATTCAGGATTTGACTTTGAAATCCAGAGCCTCCCCCTTCAAGTGAGTTCCAGGCATTGGCCGACACCAGCAGGCAGCGTTTTCGCAACCTCTCCCTGACTAATTCTGCAATCGCATGTTCCGCAATGTAGACCACGTCGTCGTCAACCTTCCTTGGCAAACACAATGAGGGCATGCCTGGACACTTGCCCTTGGCTTCGGAATTGTGCCATAGTCTGCCCTGAAAGCGCTTTATGGGCCAAGGCCAAGTCGGACAAGCGGCACATACACTGTGTCTGTCTCGTTCATGCTCTTGTAAAGCTGGACCATTCGATTTGAGATCGGGTCGGCATCGATGCGAGACCGACCCCAGCGCTGTTCGGAGAAGTCTTGGATGTCGAAAGTTCCTATGGTGGCGGAGCTGTGGCTGTAACAGTGCCAGACTCCGAAGACGAGCCAGCAACGATTCTACATCTGCGCCTCACACCATCTGAAACCTGTCGGGGGTCTTAGCCGAGATGCCATCAGCTCCGTCAGAGGAGCTGACCAGTTCTTTCAAGTATGAAAGGTCCTGTGTTGGCGCCAGCAGGCTCGGGAGCGACATTACTACTATGACTATGGCATGACTATGGACAACATACTGCATTGAAGGCTTGCAAATGTCAGCCCCCTTGTGTGGTGTGCCCGGACCTTCGCCGTGTATTGCCACAAAGCGAACACGATCTTGTCAACCACACCACCATGCTTTCGAAGATCGCGCCGAAGATAGCGCATCAGGATGCGCATGCGGTCTCGTCTTCCGGAGAAAACTACCACAACCACATTCACGGCCTGGAGGTCCTTGTACGAATCCTGTGGCAAGCTCACCCGCCGACTTCGCCACTCATACAAGGCGCCACCAAAACCGGTCCTTGCGGACCAGACATGATGGATTCAGCGGATCTGCTGGTGTTTCAGGCACTTCCCAGCCGGTGTCTCCAACCTTCGAGCTTGTGCCATCCTGCAATCTATTGCACGGTCCGACGGAGCGATGACTCAGTCAGAAGCAGCAGCAGGCAAACAAAAACATTTCCGTTTAATGAAAACCTCACACCACGCGCTTGCGGCGGGCGCGAAGCCTGCACAACCTCGAGATCCGCTTTGCAGCTTGCGCCGTGGCACGTAGCCTGTCGTGCCGGGGCAGTCGAAACTTCCTACAAGTGTAATTTTCTCTTTCATGCTGCACCTGGGTCTTTGCAGATCCGGCTTCTGCTCAGCTATGGTCAAAACTCACGCCTCGCTTGCTTCCCATGAACCAGCTACAGCTTGGTGCGCTGATAACAGGTCCGCGTAGGCAGTCCTGGAGATGTGGGAACATGATTTGGCAGAGCTTTGTTCAATGCCTGCCAAAGAATCCCAGCTAAGCCCAAACAGCTGGAGCAGCTTTGACAAGAAGTCCTTGACGTGCTTGTCGACCCGCTGCTTTCAAGGTCTGCTGCTGGCTCGTGTGATGGCTTGCCGTTCTGTGCTATCGAAGGCCGGCCTCACCCGAGCATTCAGCAACCGTTCCCATCCACTGTCATGGCCTGCCTTGCCTATGCAAACAAGAAACGCACTACATTATCATATTAATGATACGAAATAGAAAAGGATACAGCTGTCGAGGTCAGGAAGAGGCCCACCTGGCTCACGAAGATCCTTTAGAGGACAGCGCAGCCGCTGGACACACAACTCCTCAAGAACCTGGTGCAAAGCCAGCTTCTTCCCACGGCTCCCCTTCCTGGCCAAGTGCCGTTGAATTTATTGGGGAAGCTGGGGTGCATTCAGGCCTGTCGTCATGCCCTTGCTAGTGTAGACTCCTGCTTCTGCTGCTACTTTGCAACCACTTCTACGACTACCACTGCCACCACCAATACTATTACCACAACTACTACTCACTACTACTTACTACTCTGCCACCACCACTACTATTGCTACAACTGCTACTCACTACTACTCACTTACTACTTACTACTTACTGCTTACTGCTTACTGCTGACTGCTGACTGCTTACTACTTACTACTTACTACTTACTACTTACTACTTACTACTACTACTACTACTACTACTACGACTACTACTACTACTGCTACCACTACTGCTACTACTACTACCTTACTACTGCTACTACTACTACTACTGCTGCTACTACTACTACTACCACCAATACTACTACTGCTACTACTGCTCCTCCTGCTCCTCCTGCTACTGCTGCTACTGCTGCTACTACTGCTACTCCTACTACTACTACTACTACTACTACTACTACTACTACTACTACTACTACTACTACTACTTACTACTTACTACTTACTACTTACTACTTAGTACTTGCTGCGACGACTACGACTACTACTACTACTGCTACTACTACTACCAGTACTACGGGCTAGTTCTACTCCTGCTTGCTACTTTGTTCTGCTGCTGTTCGGGCGTCTACCACTGGGACAACATGAAACAGAACAACAAGAAGAGTAAAAGGATCAAGTCGTCTCCAGCGTCCAAAGTCGCACGAGAATATGGCGATCTGCTGCCAGAAATCGCTGGCACTTCTCTACGACATCCTGGTCGGTGATTGCGTCAGCCTTCGGCAGCAGTACCATGGGTTGCTTTGTGTTTTCGGCTACATGATGCCAGTGGAGTTCCGACTCGCCACCACACCTCAATGGCTTGGCATCACCGGCACTTGCTCAGCACTACACAGTGCCCAGCCGAATGAGGCATGAAAAGGCCTCGGGAGACCAACGGCTGGAGGTCTGCTTTTATTTTAGCCTTCATGGGAGCGCCCATACTTGATTCTCATGCGAATTCACCACTGCATCAGACTAGCTAAGCACCACGCTGACAAGGATCTCGGCTAGATCTCTTAAGGCTGCAATCAAAAGAAGAATAAGCCGATCCAAATGCTCATTTGCCCGAAAGCTCGACCCCTCCACAAGCTCGCAGGCCTCCAAACGCCAAGCCAGCGTCTGCCGCAAAGCCTCTGCAGAGACCGTGTAGAGCCCGTCGACGCCTTGGAGCAAAGAGCGAAGCATCTCACAGCAACACAGCTCCTTCAGCCGCGGCATAGGGACATCTTACGAATCTTACACCTTGCACAGAATTCTTGCCCACCCTTGCGATGGTCCAAGCCAAGAACATGGAGGGTACGATCGGTCCTGTCTTACCGGGCCGTGAGCCTCTCAATCTCGTAGATTTACTATCTTAATTGTCGCGAGAACAAACTTGTTTGAACGACCAACCGGGGTGAGAGTCGAGAGTTGGCAGTGTGTGGCCTTCGAGCAACGAAGTCCGAGAAGCATGAATGGCCCTTTAGAGGGATGCCAACCTGTCCCATGAAAGGCCTCAATAAGATGACGCTACTCACTCGCGCTGGCAGCGGCTGCAGGGCTTGCCCAATCTCTTGAGACTGTAGAGCTGAAGTCTTTTCACAGTAAGCCTGCATCTAATACCGCAAGCGACTCCAGAACCGGTTCGAGACACTAATTCTGACCAGAGACTGGAGGAATTTGAGAGTATCTCGTGCACCACCGGGGCGTACTGTAGGCAGGATTCGCAAACCTCAGAGCATCATACTTCGCAACAACTCTGCCTATGCCTGCCGAAAACAAGCAGACAAGGCTACGGGCTGTTTCGCCCTCGAGTAATGCCACGAGGTAGCGAGGTTCCAGCCGCAGGCGACATCAAACAACAGCGGGCTTGCCTGAGATGGGCTTACGGAAACGTCAGCGTGGGGCCGCTCCTCAGGCAAGAACGGCCGCAAAACTGCTCCGCTGTGCACTGGAAATACAAGGCAAGCTTGCCAACTCGACGGAGGAGGGAAGCGTTGATTCCTGTTCCGGTCGCTACAGCGGCGATACGTTGGAATGCAGCATCCTACCCTGCCAGTAGGCACGCAACATTCGGAAGACTTTGCTAAGCGCAGCCTGGGCACATGAAGGTGCCACCAAAGGCCGAATAGCCGCATGACTGCATGGCAAGAGGCCCGCCAGAAGATTTGCAACCCAAGAAACGGCACTCTACAATGTCAATGTTTCGACAGGGCTTCTGGGATTTTGCGTCTGCCAGGAATAGGCTGAGCAGTACTCTCTCGAGCCTCTGGCTCCGGCATGCGCTCAGCAGGACGATCGGATGAAGCTTCATGGCAGGCAGCAAGTCGGTCTTCCCAGTAGGCAAAGATCCTTTTCCAGTCAGCAATTTTGCTCACAGCTGCCCTGCAGATGAAGGCCGCGTCACTCTGCGACAGCTCTCCTTTCCACTCACATCGGATGTGTCATGGCAAGTCTTTCTGCGCAGTTGCAAGTACATCTGCTGGAGAGCTGCCGGTTCTTGGAGCTATCGGCTATCCTCAACGCCCAGTCGGCCAAGGGCGAAGGATGACCCTGCCATATGGCTGCGCCGGCGTCTGTGCATCGGCGTCACATGTTTTGAAGGGCTGTCCCTGGCATATGGCTCCTTCTCGCTCTCAGGCTCTGGGGGCTGAGTCACCGCGGATTTGCGAGTACGCCGTAGTATCACAATGTGACCGGCATAGAACGAGCACCGCTGCTGAAGCGGCGCCACATAGACGATTTGAACCCAGTCCATCGCAGTCTGTATGTTGTATGACGTCTTCAATGGCTAATTGCTTCTACGGAGAAGTGGCTCTTGCCAGTCACGCGACTCCGACACATGAGGACACACTCTTGCGGAAAGCCGCGAAAAAGTAGTACTATGAGTAGAAACTGAGCATCTGTATCCTCGTGCGCCTGAAAACTCGGTCGTCAAGCCTCACAGTGGAACACTTCACGGCCGCCTGGTGCTGTCATGACAGAGAGGCCTAGGGCCTGAGTTTCCTCGTGCTTCCGGGGATGTGAGGCAAACGTAAAGAGTAATGCAGAGTGCCGAGCTCCTTGCCTGCAGGAGCTTGGCTACAAACCCGGAGGTCCCTGCCACGGCAAGTTCTTCGACTGCAGCAGCATGCAGTGAGAGTCCAGATATTTCCAGAAAGTCGAGCTAGAGTCGTAGATATGATCCCTTTCTTCAATTTGCAGCTGAGGCACCCAGTCTGCTCCCTTTGGCCACTCTTCGGCCTTGGGCTGCCAATCCTCGTGTTTCGGCTGCCATTCTTCGTGCTTGGGCTGCCATTCGGATCTGCCAGGCCCGTCCTGACATTGAAGCCCAACCTAGCATGCTTACACGATACGAGTACCATTTTAAAACCTTCAAAGGTCTCCTCTTCAGTCAAGCGCTAGCAACCTCAGCTTCCTTCAAACACCGGCCTTGCTCCAGTAAGGCGCTTTTCCTTTGCCACCTTTACCCTTCTTGCTTTTTCCTTTACCTCAGGCGCTGCGGTGCCTGCACTCTCACCTGCTGGGCGTCGTTCCACCTCGGCTGAGTTCCTGGCCGTAGCCCTTTCCATTTTTGGCGCCTGAAGACCAAAAGGCATCTTCAAGCCATCTCCCTCTTCAGAGGCCCCCAACCCCCAACTTTTAACCCTCCAGACCCCCCCACTTGCGCGTTCCGTGCTTGTGCCCCATCTCTTGGAAACATCTCAGGAACAAGCCGTAGTCTCCCTGGCCCTTGCCGTTCGCTCGGCCTGGGAAGTGAATGTGCGACAGCGGGCTGCGGAGCGGGTTCAGAATTGGTACGGTGATATACAGTGCCAGAGTCGATGTACAACTTGCTCCGCGTGCTACTGCCCTTTGAGGAGAGCATTCTGTGGAAGACACAATGGCTCGTGCCCGGGCCTGCATCGGGGCGATCCCAGCCATCTCCTGGCATTGTGTCGTAGTAGCAGAAAGAGCTGCAGTCGAGTCCGGAGTCCGGAATCAGGAGCAGGATTGCCTCCGCCGGAGTTCTGCTCAATCTCCTTGGCGATCCTCTCGGCTTCCGCCTCAGAAGCCCACAGTCCACACATGTGTCGCTGTGGGACATACGACAAGCTGCGTCTTCTACAGTGCTCCGCAGTGAAATCCACTAGGCGGAGCTTGGGCATGGGCACGCTTATCTGCCGGAATGCTCGAGATGTCCAACTGCCTCGGTTACGAGCAAATGTGAGCTGCCTAAGAGTGCTGCGAAGAACTGAGCTGACGAACGTGGAATAGAGGTTCGCCCAGTCGGCTTTCGGCGCATCATCTTCTGTCATTGCGGCATTGGCGATAGCATGGGTTTCTGCCAGAGTCCCGACTTTGCATATTGTTCAGGTGAGGTCTAAGCAGGCCTACCCTACCAAGTATCAGGCAATACGAGTGATCAAAGCCATGACATGATCGTGCCCCTGAAGGTGATACCGACTGCAAGCTCATGCGCATCTGCACAACTCCCATCTGTCTTGCCTGGAAGCTCTGGTCGAGGCTTCTCTTGGGGGGCCTCCTGACGCCGTTGGAGGGGGTAAGGGACATGCACGACTTCGAAGATCTTTTGCCGTTTCGACACTCAGTCATGGTCTTCCTATCTGATACCATGAGCAGGGAACCCTTGCACTCTTTACTGCCATGCCGTTTTCAACACCGAAGGTGCCGCTTGGCCCTGGGAAAATGAAGTTCACGGGGACCCTTCTGCTTCTCTGTGTCGTATCCAGTACCACGAGTGAGCAGCATCTTGTCTTACTCTAGACTCGACAGAAGTGCAATAAGAGCAAGCTCTGAGCTTGCACGGTCCTTGTTCCAAGAGCCACGCTGCCGCCAATCTTCTTGCTTCCAGTCGTGATACCTGCAAGAGACGGGCCTTTGTACTGGCAGTCACCCACCACAATATCACCGCAACTAAACGAAGCACTCACCTCGACTGCTGGTGACCATACTGCTGACCGCCATAGTGTTGGCTGCCATACTGCTGGCCATAGTGATCGTAGCTGTTGTACTGGCTGTAGGGCCGCTGGTATGCCTGGCACCAGCTAGGAATCCGCAACCATCCGCAACCTATCAGAGAGTGCCCTATCCACCACCGCTGTTGACCTGCTGGGAAACTCGCAGCTCCTTTCTCCCATCCCAAGACTCTGGCGCCTGCTGTTCTGACCTCGGCCCCAAGAAACCGAAGCGTTTCAGTCTCGCTTCTCAGGTCAAAGAACAGGAGGCAGCGAGCACTGACATCCAGTTGCATGCTTGGCGCTGAACCTGTAGCTTTGACGATAATTCTCTCCATTCGTTTGCTGCCTTCATGCTACCAGCACTTCTGATCAAATATTCGCCGCCCGAAGTGACGCGTGCGTTCCCGAAGCTGTGGCCGAGGCGGGCCCCTTGTGTAGGAGCCTGCAACGGCAATCGGCAGCAGCCCCCGAATCGCGGGAGCTTCATCGACAAGTGCTTGTCTTGGACGGCTGGACGGCATGCAAGACGATGTTTTTTCCCTCCTACTTAGCAAGACGACTTCAAGACGAGGCTTTGCTGCCCCGGCATGCCTAGAACTACAGCTTGAACGTGATATGCTAACATGTGCAGCATGTGCGCATCAATCCTCAACTAAATACGCCCACACGTACACAGCGATCGCCCGTTGGTGTTGCCTCGGTTCGGCTCCTCTTCCTTATCCTCCTTTTTGGTCGATGGTCACTTCTGTTTAGCTGGGCTTGAGGCAAGCGGCAGAGAAAGGAGCTCCACTTCTTGGCTTCTCTTTGCCATGATTTGTTGGATGGTGTTCTCAGCCCGTTGAACGATGGAGCAATGACGATGATGTCCTGGGTGGCCTTTGGCTTCTTCTCGTCATCAGCCCGTTTAGCAGGCGGCGCTCTGAAATGCAGAATCTTCGTCCTACTCGCCCCATCACATGCAACCACTGCTACCGTCATGATCACGGCAAGGAGTGTCCAACAGGTCAGGGAGTAAACCTCAACATGAACATCTGCCGTGTTCCTGCCTCCACCAAGGTGGTTCGCCGTCTGCTCGGACTGGGTGAAGCCGATGCCCTGGCTTTCCTGCTCGGATGTTGCACCCCTTCGAGCTGAAGCTTGGATCACAAACTTCACCAGTGCAAACAATTCCCCGACGACACATTCAGCAGGGTTCCAAAGGCAGGCTGCCTGAGGCGCCTTGTGCAGCATGTTCAGGAGCTCGTTCCGCATGTGCTGGCGAGGAAATCGGGATCATGGTCTCGGACGCAATTCTTAGAAACAACAGCAGGGACTTGCACCAGCATCTTGACAGACCCCTCGACGAAACATGAAACACTACGATGCGTACACATAAGATCACATAATAACCGCATACGGAATACGTGAAGCTGGCCTGATGCGGGTCAGGCATAGCCTATCGAAGAGAAGAGGCCAAGGAAAGGCAAAGCCTCGAACCTCCGTACTAGCGACGCACCGGCCTCGGACGCCGGCTGGGCAATCTCGGATTCCCCGGAAACTAACCAGGACCTTTCGCTTCACAGGCAAGCCATTCAGATCGTGTACAGCAGGGCAAGTTTCAAGGCTTCCCGAGGCTAGTGCGGATGCTGCCTCACTGGCTCGGGCAGAATCCTTGCCGCGGCCTCCGACAAAATGCAGTTTACAGATGATCGCGTCATGCCCCGTTCAGATCCAATGGGCCTGGTGCTGGTAGGCGTCTTCCTCGCGGGAACGCCGCAAACTTGTTTACACCCCATCTAGAGCTCATCTGGAGACCTCCCATCTGGAGCGCATCCCCACCGACACGGACGCCAGTACCGGCAAGTCTGCTGGCCGATTCTTACTAATATGGCTCCGAAAGCTCTTTCATGAATGCATGCCCAAGAACCCACCAGAAACTGATATCTTATGCAACACATGCTATTAACATAACATTTGTTAATTTACTACCACGCCACGAAGACATGTGACAAAACTCTCGAGAGCTCCTGCCGCCGTCGCTCTGCTTCTTGCGCTTCGCGATGGCGCTCCCACTCCTCGGGTACTCTGCAGAAGCAGGAGTCGATCCAAAAAAAATATCGGGTATCTCAACTCCCAAGGTCACATCAGAGGAAACACCCAAACAGTTGCGGAGTGGAGTCCTCCTGCTTCCTGAGCTGCTCCTCCTCATATCTTCGTTCCTTGCAAGCCACATCCAGGGCAGCGCGTAGTGTCGTTACGCACATGCGAGGTGTGCCTCCTCCTCTTGCAGGATTTTCTGTTCTGCTGCGCGGAGTTCTACTTCGGTCTGGGGGCATGCTGCAGGAAAAGCATGTTCAACTTCGCTGTGCAGCCTGAGCAAGTTCAGTTCTCTTTACTCGTGCCAGCCTCCCTCTTCTTGTCAAGCTTCGGCAGCTGCAAGGGGTCGACCTTGGAGGTCTTTCGCAGTAGAGTTGACGGAACTTCTCAGGCTTGTCTTGTCCGAGGATCAGCTGGCACAGAAAGGGACGAGCTGAGTCTTAGGCTTTCTCGCCTCTTGCAACTTTATCCTGCCGCACGGGGTTTCACTTCTCATGCTGAATCGCATGATATGTCTGGCATCTTGCAGCTGTGCTCCTCGATGCGCTCTATCTCTCGCAGCTTCTTTCTCAACTTGGCTGCCTGTGGCACATTCAGGGCCCATGCGCTCAAAGCATCTCTCCTTCTTTGGCTTCCTGGGCCGCCCTGCCTCTTTTTCGGCTGCAGTCTTGGGCCTGTCGAAGGCCGTATGAGTCAGCAGCGGTCAGCATGCAGTTTCCAACGACGGATCGGCCTTTCTTCTCTGGGCTCGGCTGCCTCCTTAGACCACGCACCCGTGTGTCAACCGACTGTGTCAGTGTCGAGCCCTGTCGCAGAACTGGTTCTGAGGCCCTGTCGTCTGCGTACTGCTTTTCATCGTGGCCCGAGGCCCTCGGACAGGTGCGATGTGACGACTTTTGGCGCAGTGGGATTCGCAGGTCAAGGCCCTGGCTCAAAGGCGGCCTCTGCTGTTTCAGCCTGCAGTCTGCCATCACTACACTGGGCAGGTACAGGGTCCCGGTGCTGCCTGGACGGTTCTCAGCTCCAACCCGATTGACACTCCGAGCTTTCCGATACTCGTAGAGAAGAATATTGCCTGCGGCCTTGCAGCCCCATCGTACCCTCGCCACTGCAGTCTTGCAGCTTCATCACCCAAGCAGATAATCAATCCTTCTCTAATTCTTAGACTAGAAGTCGATTGTACTTCTGGAAGCACCCTTCCCACGCCCACTACAACCGCGGCCTCGGCCTGCGCTCGAGCCTGGATCAGAGAAAGGCAAAGGTCATCTGCTTGTTTGCACCTTCAGAGAGACTGACCTCTCTGTTTTTGTGCTTCTCTTTCTTTTTGGATTGCTTCGAGGTGGGCTGCTGACCTCATCATGCAAAGAGCTCAGCGAGGCAAGGGCATGGTATCTATGCGTAGCAAAAGAATTCACGCGGGACTATGTGCTGGACTCATGAGCAGCTCCACCGCTCGGCTGATGTCCTGAGCATGTCCGGCATCTGGATAGGCCCAGGACGGCAAGGCAAGCAACATGTCCTCGTTCGACTGCACGAGGGCATCGCACACCTGGTCGTCGCTGAACTGTGGCAAGATGTCCTTCACCTGAACAGGGGGAACTCGCCCCATGCATCCACATTCTCGAGTCACTTCAGGGAGGGGGTCTAGGTTTTTTTGGGGTATTTTTTATGGCTTTTTTTGTATTTTTTATGGTTTTCTGGCCTTCGATTGCAAAAAACCTGTAAGAATCACAAGGTTGGGTATTTTTTATGGTTTTCTGGGCCTCGATGTACGGCACCTGTACGCGTCGCAAGGATGGGCCATATGTCTTCATATCTCTTAAACACGCGCCCGCAGTCGGCGATAACCTTTCGCTATATATCTTAAAACACACCCCCCTCTTTTGGTGATAACGGCTCATCATATATCTTAAACAAGCCCCCTCATTCGGCGATTCCGCTTCGCCAGATATCTTTAACACGAGCCCGCATTCGGCGATAACGGTTCACCATNAAACAAGCCCCCTCATTCGGCGATTCCGCTTCGCCAGATATCTTTAACACGAGCCCGCATTCGGCGATAACGGTTCACCATATATCTTAAACACGCCCCCTCTTTTGGTGCTAACGGCTGATCATATATCTTAAACACGCGCCCTGATTCGGCGATTCCGGTTCATCATATATCTTAAACACGCCCCCTCTTTTGGCGGTTCCGGTTCACCAGATATCTTTAACACCCCTCAGTTGGCGATAACGGCTCATCCTATATCTTAAACACGCCCCCCTCATTTGGTATCTTGAACCATATATCTGAAGAACGCCCCAGATTTGGTGGTTCCGGTTCACCATATATCTNGGTCATCCTGTATCTTGAACGTGCCCCTCTCGATTGGCGATAACGGTTCAACATACATGTTAAACACGCCCCCCACATTTGGCGATAACGGTTCATGATATGTGTTAAACACCCCCCCCTCATTTGGCGATTCCGGATAAAAATATATCATATATCTGAGGCACACCCCCTTATTTGGTAATTTCGGTTCACCATATACGTCTTTCACAACCCCTCATTCGGCGAAAACAGTTCACCATATATCTTAGCTTGCCCGGCCCAACCATAANGGCGATTCCGCTTCGCCAGATATCTTTAACACGAGCCCGCATTCGGCGATAACGGTTCACCATATATCTTAAACACGCCCCCTCTTTTGGCGATTCCGATTCATCATATATCTCAAACATGCCCCCTCATTTGGCGATTCCGGTACTCCATACTCACTGGCTTGCAGGTGTAACGCCAGATCAACAGCCCGACTGATTGACGGCTCGGTTGGTAGACGTACTGACTGGCTGACTGACTCACCGCTGCCGCTGGACGACCGACTGACTGACTGACTGACTCACCGCTGCCCGCTGACCGACTGACTGACTGACTGACTCACTGGCCGCTCGGTTGGCTGACCGACTGACTGACTGACTGACCGCTCTGTCGGCTGTCAACCAACTGACTGACTCGCGCGTCTGCCGAACGGAAAACCATAAAAAATACCAAGAAAAAAACCATAAAAAATACCACAAAAGAACCCCCACCCTCAGGGAGGTGTTGTCTCTGGCCTGGCGAACTAAGGCAGTGTAGTCCCTTGCCCTTGGAGCACAGATCAAAGAGCAAGCGCTCGGCCAATCAGCTGCAAATGCTACGGTACAAATGCCGCCTTTCGTCTCAGCCCTGCGCTGCGAACCAATGATGTCTTTCTGCGCCGACGAGAGCAATGCCGACGGCATCCTGATCGTTGGGGAGAGTCGTGGCACGGCTCTGGAGTCTGGAGACAAAAAACGCTTTCCTCCGAGGCCAGTAGAGGCGCCTCTACGCCGCGACCCGAAGACTCCGACTTCGAGCCCAGAAGCTGAGCACCGAGGGAGAGCTCGGTCCGTCGGTCCGTCGGTGCAGCTGTGCACAGGCTGTGCAGCAAGAGTTCTCTCGCATCTACAATGCTACAACACGGCGTCAATACGGCTCTTTCCTTGCAGGAAGGCACAGGCCGTGATGCCTTGCAAGCTGGAGGCTGCCTTCGGCAGTGCCACCGTCGACCTGGAGCCATGGCTCCTGCCCTTTGCTTTGCGGCGCTTCAAGACAGCCTTGCAGCCCTTCATGTTGAGACGCCCTTGCATGTTGAGACGGGAGAGCTACAAAGAACTTTGTCGACCAAGAAGGCCAGCTCATGCTTGGGCTGGCGGATCTCTCATGTCGATGTGCTGCCAGCTGGGGATGACATGTCTGATCTTTCGAGCTACACAAGGGCAAGCATCATGTAGCGCCCTTAGGGCAAAGGGTGAATTCGAGTGCATCTGTGCAATTGCTGTACATGTGCTCAGCAACATGGTCAGCAAACTGGAAAAGCCAGCTGTGGCAGCATGTTCACTACTTTCTGCGCCCATTCGACGGTCCTTCAGTGTTGGTACAACACGCAACCTTTTCGAGCACGAAGGCTCAGAGCATGCCTCGTGCTGGCCAAATTCTGCTTGCCGTTATGCTTGAAATATTCTTCGAAGCAGTGAAGCTTGGTCGATGTTTGTCGACTGTGGGGTGTGGAGGGATTCATCGGACACGCGTCCCTGCTTCGCCTGCCATCCATGAGAATAACTTCAGAATAATCAATAACCGTAAGGTGGTCATTGACCACCCCACTGCTCTTGATAAGATGTTTAGCACGGCACTCCGGGCCGACGCATCCTGCCCAACTTCAAGAACACAGTTTGTCGCGGGTTTCTGAACAAAGCCGTCGTTCGTTTCCCACCTTGAACCTTGGATTCTCATGCAGCCGTCAATCACGACATCGTGGTCTGCCCAGGAAGGGCAAAGGCAAGCTGCGGCACGGTCCAATTCTAGCTGCTCAGAAGAACCTTGGTCTGTGCGATCCATCAGCATCTCCCCAAGCATCTTGGTCCCAACTCACCCGGAAACCTATGCACGCCCCAAGCAGTCTGACTAAAAATCATACTACCCAGAATAGTACTAACAAGCAGAAGAAGAAATACTAATTATTCAGAATAATACTGTAGTAGCTGACACAAAGCATAAAGTGTCCATGGGCTGAGGTCACCGCGACATTTCGCCGCTGGTGGCGGGTCGAGCTCTCGACGCCTCAGTAATCTGAGGCAGTTCTCACAAAATAAGCAAGTCTTGAGATACGCAGCGCCAAGATGTGGAAACTGGAAGGATTCCCTTGGGCTGATGTCGACTTTCCCTCTCTCTGGGTCCGAGAGTTCTACTGCGAAACGATGTTCGTCTTGGGGTCGCCAAGTAACGCAGCTAATCAGAAAGAACGTCACCTTGGGCACGGGCAAGCTTCAATGGTGACTCGGGGAGGATGCCGTCGGGCATGCTCTCTGCAACCTCGAAGTATCCAGGGAACATGCGGTTGGCTCCGGGCCGGTCCTACTACAGCCGGCCCGCCGCCTGAAAAGCCGGAAAACGGCCTCTCCGACTCTACTGTCCGAATCAACCAACCCTTCTTGAGAGCCATGGGGCAAAAGAGGAGGCCGCCAACACTCGCCTTGGCAATTGAAGTATCTCTTGCATAGTCTGCTCAGCTGCCCATGCACCGAGGCAATGCATCGCCAGGAGCCTGAAGAGCTGAGACAGGTGCGAGGTCATCACTGAGTCTGAGTCCAAGATCCACGCAATGAACCTGACAAGCTCATACACAACAGTTGAAAGCATCAGCTTTCCCTCTGCAACGGTGCAGGTATACTTGGTCAACGGCTCGGCATAGTGTATGTAACCATCGGAGTCCGCGTCTGCCTCTCACTGAACACCGTCGGACCGTCCTGTTGCATCCCGTCGATATACTTTGTGTTGGCCAACTTGGCCAACATCCCTTGGCCCGCCTGGGCCGCGAGTTGTCGCACCTTCTCCTGCGTGAAGAAAGCCTGTCAAGGTTCGCGCGGATCACGCACCCACAACCCGTGGAGCAAATGTGCACAGTCTATCTCACTCTCATGTCCGTCTCGCGATATGGCATCACAGGCGACGGCGTCGTGCATGTTCCTCTGGCTTCTGCTTGTGTCCATGCACAAAGAATAAGAAGCAACCTCCGCCAGGAAAGTTGCTCAACAGACAAAGCCGAGCAACCGGGTCGAGGCTTCTAAGGATGTAGGTGCACTCGTCGATGTCGATGACGCCGTCGCCTCAGTCTTGGAACAAAGCCGACCATACCTTTGTGGAAGCTGCTAGACGACACAGGAGAGGGTCGTGAGAGGATCACAGTCGGATCTGCTAAACAGTGTTAGGCTGAGGCGACCGGAAACAACCAAACGCTGCCGATGGATGTTTGCAACCTTTCTATCGGAACTCTGTTCCAGACTGTGGCTAAAGGACATGGAGTAGTCTCGGACCTGTGCCTCCGATGCAATGCGGAGGCGGGACGTGCGAAACTTACCAACGCCGTTGTTCAAAGCGGGGTCTAGCAGACAAATTTGTTTCCGCCCCCCGCATATCGGCCTTGCCGGGGGGAACATGTGAGCTGTGGCGGAACCAAGAGCAAGGCCATTGGAGTCAAAATATGCAAAAGCCTGTCAGCTCAGTGGCTCAGAGCTTGAATTGCCGACTTCCGACTGACTGACGAACTGAAAAGGACAGCTAGTCTCAAATAGGCACACACCCTTTTCAGCCAGGGCCAAGTGCGCTGTCTGAGTCGTAATGTCCTAATTTGCCGGCTCAAACGTGGGCCATCCCGCCTGCATGTGGTTATCTATGCCTGGTAACGACAACGGGAAAAAGCAACGTACCTTCTCTTGGTATTCTCGGTAGCTTGCCCGCTTCTTCGCACTGAAATGCTCGGCCGGGCCAGCACCAGTCCAGTGCACTAAGCAATCATAAAGCACTCGGGGAAGCATGATCAAACCCACCATATAGATGCGGAAAATAAAGGCATGCTGCTGTGGAACGACATTCTCGTTGAGGAGAGATGGGAGGGCAGCCATTGCCAAACCGACCCAGGCGCACCACTCGCCGAAGTAGTTCGGATGCCGGCACCAAGACCACAAGAAGTACTTGTCAAATGGTGCAAGCCCCAACGTGGCGTCGCTCTTCTGAAGCTGTTTGCACTCCTCCAGGAAAAGCATCTTCTGGTAGTCCGCAAAGCTCTCAAAAACCCAGGCCGCTGCCCAAATGGCGAAGCCCAGCCACTCAACCCAAGAGATGTGTGCATCTGGATTGCTGGCTGCCAAGAAGGCAGGCACACAAAGAATGATGATGTTGCAGATTCCCTGGCCAAAGGAGTCCAACTGCATCTTCAGCCACCAGGTGTCTTCCGGCATGCCTTCAATGCTGACCCACTTATGCTTTGCATACTGGTACCTCGGAAGATCTTCTTGAAAACGATAGGTAAAGTTGGATGACTGGCCCCACATCACCAGCACGCCCAAGGCCATGCGACCCCCATGTAGCAGGAAACATGTTGCGATCAAGCATTTACGAACCCACAACCCAGCACCCAGCAGAAGCGATGCTGCTCCAATTGCAACAAGTCCAGAAGGCCAGCCAATGTCAACATAAAGCATTTTCCCGGTTAGAAGGATAGGAAGTTGCACGACAGGCAGAAAAATCCCCAGCTGGACGACAGCATTCGTCCAGAAAAGACTCTGCAAGGCCGGTGGTGCGAAGAGAATGCCGAAAATTTGTACGGATACTAGAGCGCTTTCAAGCCAGTGAAGCTTACCACCTGCTGCAAACCAATGGCGCCAGTCGCCCTTTTCATGAGGCATGGCACCTAAAAGCCGTAATATCGCTGGGCCTGAGAGAAGAACCTGTTTCGAGCCTCAGCGAGGCTTTCGTGAGAAGGCGGCCATGACAATGTGAAGCACGAGCGGACCCGCAAGAACTCTACAGCTCAGGCTCACTCTCTGCCCAAAATCGAGTCTGCAAGCAAAGGAATGGCATCTGCCCTGCCTTGGCGATCATCAAGCTCATGTTGTCACGAGCAGCGGTTGGCGAGCCCATCCTCAATGAAAGGGAAGAATTTCCTGCGCTACGACAGCGCGGCTCTCCAGCATCTGCCGACCCCGCCAATACCGACTGTTACCTACCGCGATATCATCTCAAGGTATCTCGAGAATGGCTTCATGCTTTCTGTCAGGACAGCTCCTTTCAAACACCGAGCAGGCTGTACTGGCCCGACGCTACTTCGAGAGCCGCGCATCGGATAGCGTTGCGTTTTGTGCAGCATGTTGGCCTCTCCGACCTAATTAGTAGTGATTGCGCAGCGAACTCGGAAAAGCGAATCCACAAATGTTGAAAGCACCGCCGGGCAACCTCTTTCTGCATTGCAGCAACCTGGCAATGTGACAGCTGCAGTCGCGTCTTCGTGACAGGCACACTATATAAGAAGACACAGTCCACCAAAGCTGCCATGCACTTGGCTCAGCACCCTCTCGTCCAGCGAGCTGCGATTCCGTGGAATTGGTTCTGGCCGGCTACCCTGGCATTCAGAGCAAGGGCATCTGACATGCGCTTTCGACGTGCTCCGGAATCTGGGCAGCAAGGCCTGCAGCCTCTCAAACTTGTCTGTTCGGGAAAAGTGGATCAAGTATACATCCTAGGTGCGTCCGGCTTCGCCCAGTGTTTTCTGCTATCTCGCGTCCGGCTGGATGCCATGAACTTCAGAGGCACCGACCAAAGGAGCGGACTTATACGCTTCCAACACCTCAGGCAGACTCCCAGCCAGCCCAGCCGACAGAGAAAGCAGAAAGGTAATAGCAGTAGCACACCAGGCTGGGTCCCAAGCTCTGTCAACAGCCTGGTAGATCCAGCTGGGTCGATTGCCTCACGATGGCTCTGGAGACTTCCCTGAGATATGCAAAGACTCTAGGAGCTCTCAAGTGCCAGAGAGAAGGCGAAGGATCAGCGCATTGCGAGCTGTGGAAATCGATGTTCGTTAATTTCTTTGCGTGCACTTGCTGTCGGCTTCTGTCTCCACTTTCAGGAGGCTCTGCATGGCTTTGCCATCCACTCGGTTCGCCAAGCTTCCCGCTGCATTAGAGGCGACTTCCAAACTAAGGAAGAATTGGGAGTCGGGAGACCTTGACAAAAGAAACCGGCACAAACATGCACATCGGGAATAGACCATCTTGACAGCACCTTCGAGCCACTCACTGCTCCCCCTCACGCAACCCTTCGTCGCATGCTTCGTCGAATCTGAGGAAGCCTGAACCTGGAGTAGACTTGGTAAGAACAGGGTGAAGCCTGAGACGAAGATCGACAGTCTCGAACAGGAGTGGCGCGATGCTATGGCGGGCGAGATGATTGGGGACTTCTTCAACTTCTTCGTGCCCAGCGCCAGACGCGGGATCTCTGCGGCAGAGGGCTGAGTCAGGTTTGCACTGCACCGAGGTCGTGCCATCTTGCAAAAGGTGCCCGCAGGTGCAGTAGCAGCAGTCGAAGGACTGCCCTTTCAACAACAGACGACCCTGTGCAGTATTCCTTCCGCAGGTCTTGTTCTTCAGGATTCCGGGGATGACGACACAGAACGGCGAAATCCGTACTAATTATTTGTTAGGGGTGATGCGGCGAGAGCGAGGAGCTAAACAAGCAGCAGGGACCCGCAACTGTCGAGCAGGAAATTGAAAGCTACGTGAGCTAGGTGATGCTAACGTCTGCACTCCGGTTCATGTGCTGCCGAGCCTAGAGCTCCAGCTCCGATCGCAGTGAGAAAGACTTTGACGCGCTGCCGCCGCCTGGCGCGCCAGCCATGACGCTTCGGTGTGCCATGGGCATCCCTGTCGCGCGGCATTTCGTCGTATCAATACCTCTGAGCTTCGCACCGGGCCGCCAGGATTGCACCTGCGGCCAGCGTGGCATCCTCAGTGCTTCACCACCAAGCTGCAAGCTTGTGTACGGAAGTTTTGTTGAGGCTTTGGAGAAGGACCTCTCCAGTGATATCTTGAGACATGGGCTGCTGAAGCAAGCCCATCAGTTATGCGAGGAGGCCAAACGCGTCCACAGATCCTTCTTCCCCTCCTCCCCCCAAGCTGAGCCAAGGGCATACGCACCTGAGACCGGACGTAAAGGCAAAGAAACGGACGGCGGAAGGCCAAATTGGGAATCTTCGATTAAGCACCTAAACGGCTCATCCACTGGAGACCGGCCGGGGCCCCGCACCAGTCAGCAAACTGATGGCAAATGGCGCCCAGTGCTGTGCCTACAGGTAGGAGTCTTTGTGGGTTGAAAACTTTTGGTCCGACCTGAAAGACCTGCATCCGACTAGTGGCTAGCACCCACTTCCTGTTCGCACAAGGATTCCTGGATTGCAGTGGCACTGCGATGCCTTCACAATCTTGGAAAACGCAACAGCAGGCGCAGAGCAACACACCTGCGCAGCTCAGTCACTCTCGTCTCACTTTCCGAATTCCGGATTCATCACGCAACAGAGAATGCCTGACAAACGTTGTGAGAAATGTCGTCTAGCAGCACCTGTGTGTCCCAGTGAACCTGCAAACGAATACTCAGTCAAACCATGACGCGAGTGCACTGTTGCATGAATCATTGTCTGAGAGCGCAACCCCTACTCGAACTCGACTCGCCACATCATCTGCCAGAATTTGATCACTGGCAAGCCCTGAGAGAGTTGGCTTAGCAAGAACCCTTGCTCCGGGAAGCTTTCAAAGACATGCTGCAAGCTACACTGGCACTGCTGCTCGACCCCCAAATTGAGGGGCCGACTCTCACCGAGATCTATGAGCTTGCCCCCGGGCCTGACTTCACCGTGGACTCTGTCAACATGCACGTCTTGTGTTTTGGTGCAAGGACAGAACCTGGGCATCATGAAGCCATTCCTCACGACCCAGTATCCTGCGAAAGGCTTCTGGACACATGCGCATCTGAGCAAAAATTTTAAGAGGGTTTAGGGTTCTGAATTTTAAAGGGCACACATTTAGCACTTGTATGCAGGAGTGTGCCCGAAACCCGAAGTTGCAGGGCAAATTATGTTCAGGCTCGAAAGCCAAGTCGCCTTCTTTGCGGTTTCCAACCAGATCACCGACGTGCGTGAGCAGGTCCATCTGCCGAGTTTCACTACTGCACTTAGGCAGATTCGGCTTTGGCCAGGCTTTTGCAAGTGATGCCTGGCCCTGGCCAGGCCTGCTGACCACGCCCTTGCCCAACGCCATTCAGGAAGTAGTTTCGGAAAACGGTGGCAGCCTGGCATGGGCAGCGTGAATCAGTGCACTTACACGTCAAATTAAATCGGCGGCCTCTCCAGCGTGCAATTTTGCAACGTGGCCCACCCATTTCACCGTGACATGCATACAAGATCATACAAGCACTTCTGAGTATATGCAAGCGGGCCGGGAATTCTGGACAGGCTATTGCACAAACCTCGAGAAGCACAAGATTCCATGCACCTTGACCCAAGCCTCACTGTGGGCGCTGTGGGCGACTGAGGCGGCCGCTGAACCCTGAGTCGTAGTCTCGGCATAGCCTGCGAATTTTTGAAGCATCAAACATGCGGTCGGCGAACTCCGCCTACTTTCGACGCTCGTCCAAGCTCGCCACAAGTTACGCCGTCCTCCGGGGAATCTCCTGGTTCCTGCAATGGGCTCGAGAAGCTTCCAAACCACGCATGTCTGCGCCACATTTGAATCCAACTTCCCTGCCTGCATCTGCAGACAGTTGTACAGGGATGCCACCTGCCGAACTGCACTTACGTCAATAGTTGCTGCCGGATGGTCTGCCGCGGCATCTGACTGGTCTTTCCACATATGACAGGAAGCATCGGCCTGAAATACAGACCCCGAGTTCTGCGGATCAGCAATCCTGACAGAGCCAACTGAGTCTCGCGTTGTGGCCCTGCTTGCTGGAACTAGCCTCATGTGGACACAACTCCTACAGCCGTATCCGCACTGCCTTGCTTGCCCTGGAGACATGAGTGGGGAACCCCCGACTCTTTCTTAAATTCTAGAGGATCCTGAAAGGTGGGTGGTTGAAGGGGAGAGGCTACAGTCCGAGGAGTACAAGCGAGACCTGAGGAGTACTAGGTCATACATACCCCTCCGGACCCCCCTCCCTGAAGGATTCCATTAGTATCGTAATTCCTTCGCATCTGAGTGGACATGACACACGCGGGTTATGTTGCTCTGCCGAGCGAGGTTGGAACTTCAGGTCGTGGTTGGTTTTGGCGAGCGGTCAGCGTTGAAATCGCAAACAAGCAAAGAATTAGAGGAAAAGGAGATCGCAACAGCTGAGCCACAGGCAGCTCGAGGGTGCGATCCTTGCTTGTTGTGGAGCTTTGATAAACTTACATCAATTCACACAGGCGCGATTAATTGCCTGAAAGCAGGTAAGCGGTTCAAGCATCGTCTCCGCACTCCCAATTTTTCTCCTCGGTGGAAGTGTGCACTGCGCTGATGTGCCCATCACAGTTCACGAAGGGCCCAAGTGGCACTTCCTTGGGCCCGGCCGCAGACCTGAAACGGCTTAGTTTAGTATTTCGACTCTCGCAACTCGCAAAAGGCAGGATGACGACTGACCTGTACTTTAAACTACGCTAGTCCAAGCAGGCTGCCACAATCAAAGGGCACTAGTCCCTAGACTGAGTTCCTGAGCTCACTCGAAGCCCATCTTCAGGAAGATTAGCATATGCATAGGCAAATACGACAACAACACAAAGATACTAAAAATTACTGAAACAGCGGCACTAACAAATCATTGCCTCAGGGGCTGTGATCCCGAACCTATGACCAGAAAAGCCGAGGCCAAACCCATGACTGCAGCTTTTCAGCTGCAAACCGCGTGGCGTGGGCCGAGCAACCGACGCAAGCAGACCCATACACAACGAACACCTCTCTCTCACAACCTCACACACAGACACAAACGCGTACGAGTTCAGTCCTAGTTGCTTTACCCGAGCCTTGTAGGATGCATCTTCACTGTGAAGTGAACCAACTAACGCGACTAACAACCGATAGCGACAAGGCACTAGACAACTTTAAATTTTGGGAAGGGCTGTCTCGGCTGAAGGGAGCTTCTCTACAGAGTGCTGTGTCTCCAAACTAAGGCGTGATAGATACACGCAGATGCACAGAGTATCACAGAGTAGTCTAAAATCTGTCTCGCTCGCCGCCACTGCATCCGAACAGTCCCAATCTTCACGTGGCTGCTGAGAGTCACAGAGTTCAGATTTCCATTGATAGTGTAGTAACATGTTGATTTACCCTCGCCATCCACATGTTGATTCACATGTGTTGTGCAAATCTCTCATGTCGGAATAACTTTGTGTTTCCAGGACTTAGGACCGCGAGCACACATAAACATAGTCCACTAAGCAGACCTCCGTGCAAGTTGCGACCGAAGAGCAGGAAGGTAAATTGAGCAAGGATCGTCCAGCCGGCAAGCTGCAGCCATCGAAGGATGTCGCTGTGAATCCGGCGTGAATGTGTAGAGATATGGAGACGACGCACACGGCCCACAAGCCAGGGCGCCATGCCCTGCAGCATAGCATGCCTGAGTTGATCTTCGGATTCATGCGGGGGTAGAAAGGACCCCTGTAATGTTCTGAATGGAAGCGGGACGAACCAAAGTCGGCAACCAAGCGGCTCTGCCCCTTGCACGTCGATATCAACGAGATCCCAGGGGTCACCAGATCCCAGAATTGCCTCAGAGACCCGGCGTGTGCAGTTGAGGGTTGGAGTGATTTTGCGCACTGACGAGGCAAAGGAGTGTGGAAGCGGCCTGCAGTTGCTTGCCAGATTCCACAGGGTCTGTCTCCACCACCCACTTGCACCGACCCTCCTGTCACGTCTGCACAAGGATACTTGAAGAGGCAGCTAGCTGAAGCACCAGCTTGCGCTTCTGAGTGCGGTCAAAGCTCCGGCAAGTTCCGAGCAATGTGCTCACCAAGTTGAGATCCATCTCCTAGCGACACAATGCCGTCTGAGGCTGTCTTAGAAGTTGCTGGCCGCTGGCCCACTCTTGCGACACGTGAGTTACCAATCCCCCAGCTACCACCGATCGAGGCCACTACTGATGCAAGTGTGCTCATCTGTGACTGGTCTGTTCACGATGCTGCTAACCGAAGCGGTCTCCTAAGTCGAATGGCTCCACAAGGAGAAGTTCGCAGCCCACTTCGGGCCCTGCGTGTTGCAAAAAGGCTTTCGCAGCACCTGGCTGGGTCTGGGAAAGAAAACCTATACAGGAGGAAGAAAAAGGCAAAAACTGCGAACGCAATCCATCATGTGCAGTTCGTAAGAAATGATTGACCCCGCGACAAGACAGCAAATGCATCCACAGTCTTTCGTGTTCTGGCAGCTACACGCACTCTCCGGGCACAAAATCTACTGCACCGGTGTGATTATTGCAGATTCATCGGCGAATCATGCGGTGACAACTCGGAACCCTCGCACATGAGATCACGACCAGTTGGCTGCTCTGCTTGGAGAGTTACCAGTTGATGTTTGCGTTTCAGTCATACATGTGATCAGCGAAAAACTAATCTGCACGTAAAACTATTCACAGGTTTCTGTCCGTATAGCGAGTCTCTGTGCGTCCTTGTTCGTGTATGCTGGTGTGAACCTGTAACTCTGGAACTACCAAACTGCTGTTCCTGGCAGGTGAGGTTATGAAGCCGGCGAGGCGCGCATTGCCCAGATTGCATGAGGGCCGGACCCAATCTCCTTGGGTATAGCAGAACTTTAGCTGGGTCGATGAGAGCATTTAAGCATTAACCTGCACACCTTCGACTCGTGTTTGCTTATATGCAGCAGTAAAACTGGATTTTCAACTGTCGAGCATAGAGCATAGAAGTTAAGGTTCGGCCATGCGCAGGTTGCGACCCTCACGCCCTCCACGAAGCGATGTTTCGAGGATGTCCTTCCACTCCTTGCATGCAGAGCAAAGCGCAGCTTCGGTTCCTTGCACACTCGGTGCGACACTCACTGATTTCACTGATTACAGGGCAAAGACCTCACTCTGCCGAACATATTAAAGACCATCCATCAGCCTACTCAATGAGCCAGTCTTCGAAATATTCTTCGTCAAGGAATGGCCAGAATCGGGTACTGGGCAGCGCCATTCTGCGAAAAATGCAGTCCAAAGTCCTCGTGGGCCCAGCAGACAACATGTCTCGACACTGAGGCTACGTGGCTGCAACTCCCTGCTGCTACTTGCCTATGCTGTGCACCATTTCTCAGAAGCCCGTCCTAGTCGGTGCCAGAAGGGCAGGCATCTGATCGTCACACACCGTGGTGATGTTTGTCGAGATGCCTCCGTCACTCACATAGAAACAGTGCTCCATTGTTGAGAACCGTACCTGAACCGAACTTACCGATCGATCTCAAACTGTGAATAGTGAATAGTGATCGTTGCAGACGGCAGCCTAAGAAATCCACTGCATAGCCCTCGGGTTCAGGTCCTTCAACAGGAGGAAAGCTGTGGAACACCGCAAGATGATCTGCGGTGCAGGTTTGGTGGAAGATGTTGGGCAAACAGCTGTTCTCAGTCTGCAGCAGCAGCTTCCGCAATGCGTCCGCTTTGTCGCGAACAAGAATCAAGGTGTCGGCAACCAGATCCTCAAGAGTGCGTATGTCGAATGAGTCTGCACCACCATCGCCCACCAGCGCCAGAAGTGAAGTGGACAAAAACCATGCATCTCGCAGAAACTTGCCGAAGACTCTCTTAAAGAGTATCGAAGCTCGACGCACATCGTCATGTCTTGCTGGGCTTCGGAAGATTAGGGGCACGCGAAGTTGCGCCGTAAGATTTCTAATTGTGTCAGTCTGGAGCATCAGCTGGGCTTTGAGTCTTGCAGACTCCTGTGCGAGCTGGCGCTGGATCAAAGCAAACTTGGCAAAGCATCTGCAGCAAAGACTCGTCGTGGCAGGCTTTGCTGTGGCACTGATGTTGTGAAGCTTGAAACTTCTTGGGCTCGGGTACTCGCACATGTACCAAAGAGCTGTGATTGGAGTGTTTGGCCGCACCCATCGGAAGCAGTCCAGAGCTCGTAGGATCTGCTCTGGTGTGCATGGCGTTGCTTCCACTGCCCAGTCAAGCGATGGAAGCCCCGCGCTTTGGTGCACAAACGTCCAGAAACTCAGCAGCAACAAGGACATGCTGGTACATGTCTAGCATTGCTCTAACTGCTTCGATTCGCGCTGTGAGCAAAACATGCGACAAGGAAGCGAAGAGCTACGTTCTTGGCTCCGGCCCATGAACTGTAGTGTAGATTTCAGTGTATCCTTCGGACAGCCGCCTGGCGTGGGACCTCCCACAACCTAGCCCGAGCCCGAGTAGCAACACCTGCCTGCAGCTCGGGAAGAGCAGCAAGCCCTCCGCTCTATTTTCTGCTCCGCAGATCTCCTCTCATGGTGTGGACGGCACAGGCCTTCTGACTTCGCCACATGCGACTCCAGCTTCCAGCCGATGTTGTCAATCTTGGTGTCTCTCCCGCGTGGTTATTTTCAGGCGCTGCTGCTCTCTTGAGATGTGTCCGATGACGGCAGGAATTTCCAGGAGAAAGACGGTATCAGGTCAGTCTACTGCCACACGGAACGGAATCGTGCGGTTCCTTTGTCAACACGCTCAGCGCCCAAGACCAACCATGCTGCTGGAAGGCCATCAGGGCTTCAGCTGCTAAGGCAAAAACTCGTCGCCCACACTCCGGCAGCCGGGATCAACTCGTTCCAAACTCTGCCCGCAGCGTTCACCTCGTGGCTTCTGGTCGGAGGGGCGTCGGTTGAGAAGCAACGAGTGGCTTGGACCTGAGGGAGTCAGGCGCTGAGAAAAGGGCGGGCTGTTACATGAGAGGTGCTGGCTGCCGATGTGAACGGCAAACTCTTCGAAACAGCAGCAGCAGCCCCGGAGGTCTGAGGTTGGGATGGTGAGTCTGAACTTGCCATAATTCCCAGTTTAAATTCCGTCCAGGGTCTAGAGAATGAGTCGATGCGTACAGCCGCGCCGCACTCTTGTCAGCAGTCAAGCAAGCCCATCATCTAGTCAGAGGGCTCACATGGACCTTCTACTACGAGTTGTCGGCTTGCCTTGACTGCATTGGCATGCGGCAGGACACCGAGGCGCTCGCGGCACCGTCTACATCAACATACCAGCACAAGGGGTCCCAAACATACCAGCGCCTGACCTGGTCCTGCCCGAAGGCCACAGCAACCCAATCAAGTAGCTCGCACTCAAGCCACCTAAAAGCATGTCACCCAGCCTGCACATTGCCAACCCTCGGGCCGAGCTGATACGCCCAGTGAGGCGCAAAAAACAGGCCATGGCGGAACTCCCAAGTCAACGTCTGGGGGTTTTAAGGACCTATTCCACTTGCGCTGGCTGGTGTTTGCACGATGCCGACTTGCGTGCTCGTCACAACTTCACGGATTACCCCTTGGAATGTTGGGCTCATGCGGCAGTCCGTGAGTGGCAGCATGGAGCTATGAAAACACCTTGCTACTTCAGTTCGACTCATTGAATGCTCGCAGTTCTCGCAGCCGCCGGGGCACCAGCCACCACGTTTTTGAAGGTAAGGCCTGACATCAGGGGCCGTCGTAGCTAGCAAAGCCGTAAAACAAGGCAAAATGACTACGATGTAGCATTGACTGAAAAAGCGCATCCGATGTTGTGCAAGGCCGGTGTGTCGGTATAGTCCCCGGCATGAGAAAGCATGTGTGTGTGAGAGGGTCTGCTAGGTGAGTTTTTCACTTGCTGTCTGGCTTGATCTTGGCCGCTTCAACTGCTTCGATGGCCTCCAAGGTCGTCAGCCTCACAGGCTTGGACGTCGCCAATGGTAAAAGGGCCTTGGGCCGAGTATTGCAGCAACATGCAACCTTTTCCTGGGAAACCGAAGGCACAGCAAGGGTACCTGCATTGCAACATGAGGATTAAAAGGAACCTGTCTGTCCACACTGGGCTGCCGCCCTGCTGTCTCGGCATCTTACGTGTGCATGTCTGCGACAGAGCGTTTGCAGGTGTGCGGGTGCTCCCCGAAGGTTCACTTAGGCAGGGCACTGTGTCGAAACCTTCTCTTTTCAGGCAAGGCCTGCCGAAGCTGAGAATTCAGGCGGCTGCGACAGGAAGCTTACATGTGGAAGCCACGGTCTGCACCCGCCTCATGCAGGCGCTTGTGCAGCTCCCCACCTGAAACCACCTGTAAGCACTGGGTTTTTGGCCTGGCTTTTTGAGACTGGACTGCAAAGGAGGGCCTCGAAGGGCCCCACATAAAACCTGCAAGCTTTGTTGCGACTGCATCGGGCTGGAGAACAACCGCAAATGATCAACAGAAGAAACTTGTTGAGGGCACGGCTTTTGTCCCGTTGCCTGGCATGCTCGCGCTGGTGTCGAGTTCTCTCGGATTCCTGCACCTGCCTTGACCTGCAATACGCCGGAGGAGTAGTCGAACAGCTCGCGGGTACCCTGATCAAAGGCAATCTCCTACTTGAGCACTGCAAGCCGGTGTCAGTGGCTGTTAAATGCAGATCAATCTGCTGCATTGTTTCGGGCATTGACTCCAGCTCCCCTTCTGCGGAAATGCACCTACCCGCCATCTGCCTGTAGGTAGTTCATGTTCCTGCCGAGCCGGTGCATAGCGCGCGGTGGAAATGCCAATGCCCAGCTTCGTGGACACGGGGAAAGCTCTGATCTGATCATCAGCATCGTGAGAATGCGTACCATGCAGATTACAACCCCAGTCCACGAGGGCCGGCACTTGGATCTGTACAGCTTGCACGTCTGAGACACTGTCTTTGAAGTCGAAGACCATCGCACCCACTGGCAAATAATCAAATTCCAGCTTCTGAAAGACTCTTCTCCACTCCGGCTTGTAGCTGAGAGCTAAGCATGGGTTGTCTATCTGTGTCTGAATTTATTGGCAAAGACAGCATCACGGCGTGAAACGTTCCAAAATTGCACCACCGGCGGATCCTTGCCCGCCGGAGCGCCCGAAAATCAATTCCACGGCGTGGTTGGCTGGGCTAAATGCCTGATCGAATTACCTCCCTGCAAATGGGGGCTCACCCCGCAGCTTGCCGCAGCCAGGGCAGAACTATTGGCTGCCTCTGTGCCCAACACCACTGCTGAAGGTGTTGTGGTGGCCAGCTGACCAATCGTCGCACGGCTCAGGCTGCCAGAATCAAGTCGAGGAAGGACAGGTGGCCTGCACCTGGGAGTCGGACGAAGATGCAAGGTAAGGGGCCGGGTAACGATCACCCCACCACGAGCAACCTCAACTTTGCTGCGGCAGCTCTGCAAAAATCTGCAGCACCGGCTTCGTGCCCAGGATAGGAAGTGCTCAGCGACGGAGGCCCCTCGATAAGGCAGGGCGCCCTGGCCCACGACCAAGCTGGATGTGTGCCCGCAGTGGACTGTAGTTGGAGGACGCGGTTCTTTCCTTTCTCTCTGTTCTGTTCTTGGCCAAGGCAAGGAGCTGTCCTGCGATAAGTAGCCCCTGTTGGGGGGAAGGAGTCATTGACCCCCCCCTCTGCGCCCTTTGCCCAATGCCACAATGACAAACCCCCACTCTCCAAAGCAACAGATACAAACTCCCCCCTGGTCGCAGGCGGGTCATCCGAACCTGCAAGAATCTCCCTGTCTTGCTTGCTTGCTCAGAGCAAAGGTACAGGCATGGCCCCGCACCCCTCCCCCGAAGGGGCTCCCGTCAACAACAAATCAACAGGACCTTACTGAATCAGACACGTACCTTCACACAGCCCCGGCTTTCCTGGAGGCTCTTTCAGTCTCTCTCTCTCCCTCTCTGACTCTCTCTGTCCTCGCTCTTCTCTCCATCGTTGAGTGGACCGCTGCAAACTGGTAGCTTGTCAAGGCTGTCGTCCAGGGACCCTCTCTCTTGTACTACGAAATACGACGAATCTGTAAAGGATGGAAGAGGTAGCTTCAAAGCCCAGACAAAGCATTGTGGCCAGGTACGCGGCTTCAAGGTGGTGCTGCAGGGTAGCATGGACGCAATTGAGGACACAAGTCGGATGGCCTACAAGAGCGAACATGGTGTGGGCAGGGCAGGACAGGTCAGGGAGGGCAAGGCAGGGCAAGGCTTCCTGGACCCCCTTTGCCCTGCCCCGCCTCGCCCTCTTGCCTGCTAAGGGCAGGGGAGGGCAGTGCAGGGGAAGAAAGCGTGGCAGGGAAGGGACCCTTCGCCTCCATCCTGACGTCCCTCGAACTCTGACAACTGACAACGGCCGAAACCACATTACTTGTTCGGATTTCCTGCAGGCAGGCTGCGAATTTTGGCACTCTCAGAGCACATGGTTGTGGGCAGGAATGCTTGTCGTATCGCCTCAGTTATTTCTGACAGCCGGAGCCAACTCCTATCTTGGATTGAGCAGCCAGCTTAATTGCTTGACCTATCTGCAAGAGCTCCGCTTCTTCCAGTCGGGGCTTGACAAAGTACGTGAGTGCGCACTCTATCAGCTCAGGTGCTCCAGAACGCTTTGAAGCTCGGAATATCCGGCCCACATGGAGACCCCGCTGAAGGGAGCTGTCAGCGGCTCCCGTATCTTCTGCATCTGATCCGTAATCGCCCTGCACAGCGGTGCCATGGTGAGATCAGACGAGACTCTCGGGTGCAACCATACTGATAGCATGCCGACAGGCCCCGACAATCAAATAACGGCGTTTGGAAACTCCTCCTGTGGCGACTCACTAATCACTAATGAGAGCCTTGAAGTTTTCTGACAGGGAAGTATCGAAATCTAGCGATCTCTCCTGTGGCCGCTCCTAAGACAGAGAGCAGAAGAGCCTAAAAGCATCCGCCACCATCTGCTCTCCGCATCCCTACGCCGCGCCTGCCACAGGCCGAGTCTTGGGCTGCATCCTCGGAAACGATGGAACTTGGAGTTTCTCATCGACACCGACGTCATGACCCAACAATCCAAGGATCCTCGCAAACATCACAAGGAGCTGGGCACAGCTCCGGCGATTTCGCGTGGAGGAAGGCTTGCAGCTCCTGAGGCATGGCAGACAGGGTCATGCTATGGGGAAACATTGGCTTCGTCCCACAGCCCAGCCTGGGAACTGGCTTCGGACGAGAGCCCAAGAAACTGGTGCGAGCTGTTCAAGAGGCGGTTCTTCAGCTTACGCATTTCCCACGCACATGGCTCAGGAAAGCTGGCATCATGGCAGATTTTGAACGGGAGATTCATGTAAGCCTCCGTCACACCATGCTGTACGGGGCATGGCCGTGGACATTTCCCCCTTTTGTGCAGGAAGTCTTGCACCTCCGAGTAGCTCGATGCCGGGCTCAAACCGGGATACCAGTCAGCATGTAAATTGGTGCCTTCGCTCAAGATCCATCTGACAGCAACGTCACATTCACCGCCATCCCGTGGAGGAAGACACTGACTGCGGGATTGCGGCACATGATCCCGGACAAAAGCATATAGCCTGTACGCACGGCCCTCTTCCAACATCTCTGTTGGAACCAAGGCAGTCAATCTGTCCCGTGGGCTGGATCCTTGACAAACCTGGAGGACTCCAGGGACTGCTGAAGCCACCTCTGATGGTGATGCGGGGTCGTCGCTCGTCAAAACCCATACCACATCGTTGTTCTCCCAGGCGCGGCCATCGTCGTTGGGCATGTCAACGGCACTCCTGGTCACGGTCGCAGTCTTAATCACTAATACATGTAACACACGGTTGAGTTACATATGTGACCATCCCCGCGCCACGCGCGTGCCCTCGATCTCTCCCTGGCATGTCCGAAGTGAAGCCGCTTGAAACCCAAAAAGCTGAGAGCGGCAAGGCACACATCCAGCCGGAGAATCGCACCACGCTGCACCGTCACTCCCAAGGGGGCAGGTGCGGGACCCTGGGGCCCGAAGACCTGTCACTTTTGCAATCGCTCGATTTCTCCCATTGCTTACCTCATTTCGTCCGAATGAATCGCAGGCACAGCGCCTTCACGGCCGTGATCTTCGGCGCCGGGTGTCTCGAGGCGTGGCCCGTCCACACTTCCTCCGACACAGAAAACCATAATCTCATATCATGCTAACCGAAACAGTGGAAGGCCACTCCAGGAGGTGAAAAGACCCCCCCACACGACATCCGACGATCAAGTATATATAATTATATGAGTACGATTGAATACCAGGACCCAAGCGCAGACGACGGATCTCGGAGCCAGTCCTGCATTGCCTGTACGACATCTGAGGCTGGTTCATCAAAGCCGGCAGCACGCCACTCCTTGGGCTTGGGCACCTCTGCCCCGAAGCTCCCGCTCGACACCAACTGTCAACAGCCCTCGCCCTGAAAACCAGACAAGAAACCATGTCATTCCAGGCATCCTTTTAAGCCAAGGCTCGTTGAAGGTGCTGAACCACGTGGGCGTGTGTTCGAATTTCCAGCCCCACATGAAAGCGAAGGTGCCCAGGCAACTCTCTTGCGCCAAGCATTCTTGGTGGATCCGACGCATGCCAATGGCCTTCCTGAGGTCGCGCATGGCGAGCGACAACGTCGTGCTTTAACTTCCTCAAGCCAACCGAGACAATCCGAGACACTGAGAAGAAGTTGGCTCCATCGGTGCCTCGCAAACTTTATCTCTTGTCGATTTCTTGCCAGCAGGGGGGACAGATCATGAGAGCAATCTGGTTGCCGCGCCAACAGATCTGTACCCTGCGCTTTCTGCTTTTTGAAGCAGGGCCCTATTCTTGAGAATGGAAGTCTCCGGGTTTCCCCTTCTGCTTCGGCGTCGGTCTCAGAACCCAGACCCAGGACACCCCACGAAACAGAGCAAACTTCAGGTCCTCCACACAGTGATCTACAAAATAAGCCAGTCCCGTAACGCCGGGCCCCTTGCATCCAAAGGTGAGCGACGTAACGCCGGCAAGCCCGGCAACACCGGCAACCACTCCGACCACTCCCTTGAAAAGTAGGCCCAAAACGATGGTGACCGCAGCATGCGTACACGCGCATGTAAGTCCGCAGCACCATTGCAATTGTATATCATCACCCAAGGCAAACGCATTTAACTATTTAGCGGTAGCAAGCTTTGCCCTTGGTGGACAAGTGCACATATGTGGGAAAGGCACTCTGTAGCTCATCCCACTTGCATGAAACCCGCGTTTGGACGATTGCGGGAGCGGCTGTTTCACATGACATGGTGAGTCGCAGCGACGCCGACTTTAAGATCACTCTCAACGACTCAAAGCTCTCCGATCGAAGCCTTCCACGGGCTTCGGGGGGTCATCCACGCGCCCGCAGCACCAAACTCGGTAATGGCATAGGGCCTACCGAGTCCCAAACACAAACGATCCAAACTGCTGCGGTCTTGTCAGGATGTTTCAGGCCCCTACCTTGTCCAACCAGCACTCCGCAGCTTCTTCGGAACGTTCAGGGCGTCTCCACCATAGACATTCAGACCAAGGAAATCCAGTGATGGGCACAGGCTATTGATGCGACCAACTTTGACCTTACATGCCATATACACACGCCCTGGGCATCTAGCCTGCTACTCGTACATGGTATGCAAATGACAGTTTCACCAAACCGAAGCTACTAACTGCTTGCAGACAGGCGGCAGCGTGGAAGCCAGCGATCGCTGTGCCCACAGGGTGGTTAGGGTCGACCACCTTTATATGCCGAACCACCCACTCCAATCGACGCCACATGCACTCGGAACCACCAACCCAGTCAGTCTGGAGCTCGAGCTCGTTCCCGGCCTGCCACCACAGGAGCCCAGGATCGTTTCGGTGCAGTGTGACGTTGGACAAGATCTCTTGCAGCTGCTCTTGCCACCAGGGGTGCTCCATATGGCAGAAGTCTCCCTCATACTTGTCCTTGTAAGTGGAGAGGTAAATGCCAGCGGCCACCTTGAGTCCATGACCCTCAGCCTTAAAGGCCTTCAAGGCCCCCATCGATTGCTGTAAAGACCAAGTTCTGATGGCGTCAACACCGGACAGCCACGCCTCTCGAGCGTGAGCTCCGGTCCCTGCGGCGCCTCGAACTTTCCCACCGGGACCAAGCTCACGACCGTTGAATACCAGCCGCTGGTCAGCGATCTGTACCTAGACCGCATGCCCCTTCACGTGGCAATTTCTGACTGTGGTTTCTTCCTTCGCAAGAACTTGAAAGCGGGCTCATGTTATGAGAAAGCAATGAGGGAAACCCGGAAAGCCGGCCTTGTTGATGATGGAGGGCACACCCACACAGACATGATGCTCAGTTGAGCTGAAATCTGTGGCACCGCTGCACTCTTCGGCATCAAAGTGTGCTCCAAATCTGCAACAGGCGTTTCCATCGCCACACCAGCTGCAAAAGCCAGATCCGCCACATTCGTACCAACAATCCCTTCCTGCATGCTCTACCGAAGAACTTGCAGACAGCAGGCTTTCGGGCGCTGCAGAGAGAGGCTGAACACATACATGGCGATCATGTCGGCTGAAAGATTTGACTCCATGGCACTCATATGGGTCATTTGCAGCATCTTTCCGGCAGCAGGCCATACCTTGACCGCACCACGAGCAGTATCCCGGAGTCTTCTCGCAAGGCTCCCAGCAATCTTGCTGCGAGTGATCGCTCGACACTTTTTGCACAGGTCTGACGCACACATGGGAATCAGATCGACTGAAGCTGTGCACGCCATGACATTCTTTTGGGTCACCAGTGCTTCCTTGCCGGCAGCAAGCATTCCCTGCGCCACACCAGTCGCACATACCTGCTCCTTTACAGTGCGGCAGGCAGTCTTGCCCCGAATGCTTGACTGCAGGCGAATACTTGGGCGCGACGCATTGGGAGTTTTCCAAACTGAGGAACTGGACATCTTTGCATTCCAAAGGCCCTTCTCGGCTGTGACGTGAGCAGCATGAATTTCCCGCTCCACACCACGCGCATTCGCCTTCTGCCTCGCTAAACACAAGAACAGGAATCATGCAAGTTCTGACTGAATAGCACGCCCTGTGTCAATCTTGTTAAGCTGTCAAACTTTTCGAGGATTGTCCTGGTGGCAATGTGCTAGGCAGGATTGCCCGGCATGCAGCAGCGACAACGGAACGCATTTGGATGCCTTTGGCGGTCTGGGTTGTTTCGGACAGGCTTGCAGTTGCTCCCCTAAAGCCATGGCTTGCGAATGCCCAACCCCCTCCCTACCAAGACTCAAACCCATGCACAAACCAATGAAATAGCACCGATCCTCTCGAGCCTTAACCAAAAATGCCAGCTCAAGGCTCCGAAACCCCCAGCCCAACTCACTGACTCACAGACTGACCCGGGAGTTGGAGGCGCAGAGTTCTGAGTTATGCCGGATTGAAGCCTAAGCAATCCTACTTGGCGAAGGGTGGTTACGGAGTTTGGGAGACCCGGAAGAGCTTGTCGAACAGCGCCTTCAGTCCCAGACCGACGTTCATCTGCGCGCACCGGTGCCCAGCAGCGCAGCAGTTCTCCCAGGGCGCATTGTCATACCAGCCCCCACAAACCTGAAGCCATCTCCAACCAACCCAATCCCAGAAAAATGCAAACTTGCTCAGCGCCGGGTAGCACCATACGGAGCAGCGCAATTCTTCCCAACTGCTTCAGCCAGGCGGCATCTTAGTTTCCGATGTCACATGCACTTCCTTTCATGGCAAGGGCTGCAAAGTTCAGAGCTCCGACATGGACTCGCCTGTGCCGAGATGCTCAGAGTAACGATGACTCACCCGAACACAAGAATAGCCGGGGACGCAGTGCCTGTCAGGAGACGGCTCATGCCCTATTTGCGGGAAACCCTGCTGGGATGCAACTGAGCTCAAATGTGCAGTGTTCACGAACCAATGATGGGGTTAATTGACAACTCGGGTGTTGCATGGTTTTCGCATCGGGCAGTTCGCCACGACCACCTGTCGAAACGGAATGTCCTATCGTGTCCTGTCCTGTCTTCCCTTCATCCCAGTCGCAAAAAGCATCGACAACAGAGTCGAGTCATGTCATGTGATGTCATGTCCCTCGTTGATGCTGGGGTGTGCCTCGATCCTTGCCATCTGTCTCCCCCACCTCAGGCAGAGAACTGTCAACACCGAAGCTCGCCCACTTAAACACACACGACACCTGCTTGCGGCAAGAAGGCATTTAGCATTTGGCCACTAAGGCCGCCACACTGACCACCAGCTGGCGACGGGATGCGGACACACTCGTGCCTCTCGCTTAATCTTCGCGTCACTAGCTGAGGAGGGCACGACCAACAGCTTCCTATTTCAACTGCTTTCATCACAGCATTCAATGGCCCTCTGAATCTCAGCTGAATTCAGGCCCCCCGACGCCCCGTGCAAGGCCTCCAGGAGCCACCGAAGCCACGGCACTCTGCGGGATCGTCTGCGCCTCGCCGGCAGCACGCACGCCCGCGGCCACACCAATGGCACCACCCCGCCTGAAGGCAAGCTGCAGCTCGCTTGACACACACCGTCAAGAACATCTGACTAGCAAAGCGTGCCTTTCGGTCGCAGGGATTCCAGCAATCCACACGAGCCACTGCAAGCTGAGAGATTCCCAGCTCAACTTCCTCCTTCTTGACGTGATCATACTCTGGCAAGGGCTCCTCGGGCATGGATTCGATGAACGGGATGCCAAGCATTCCATCATCCTTGACCTCTGGTTCCAACTTCTCGACGTCTAATGCTGCGGGCGCCCAGACTTCAGCCAACTCCGACAACCTGGATCCAGGTCGTTTCCAAGTCAACGGATCCCCTCCGTGGGCTGCCCAGAAAGCCAGTGAGCCAACGAGGCATCCCAGCGCCGCAAACACGCGTGGCCTGGCATGAAACGCGAGGAAGGCAAGAGCAAGGCACAGCGAGGCCCAGAGCGAATCCTGGGAGAGCTCAGGCCTCCCAACCACGCATCTCGGCAAGAAACTTATCCTGGATCTGGATTGTCCCGATTCTTCCTCGGCCCCCATATCAACAGACGCCATAGGCTCCACAGGGCTTCGGGAAGATGATGACAAGCATCAGGAAGTAAAACGTTGAATCACCGTGTGAAAGCAGTTGAAGTAACACGCTAGGTCAACTCATGCATGCGACTGGAAACACAGGCACAGACAGCATGCAAAGCATACACAGTGGTTGGCTGAGAACGGAAAAGCACCCCGTCCACATCACCCCAGCGACAGAGGCATATCTTGAAAATTATTTGCCACTCTTCGTTGCTCCTCTCCTGCCAAGATGCCACGAATGCCAAAGGAGCATAGAACTGGCGAAACAGAAGTAAATCCCTATGGCTCTGCGCACAACCTGCGGAAGAAGATTACATCCGTGCATTGCGCAATGTATAGGTATAGCCTGAGGCAAGCTAAATTTAATTAAATTATATGGGTGAAGCCTGCCGCTGACGGCCACAGACCGAGCATCCCCGCACAGCACAACAGAAGGACCCTCGCGGCCATCCAGGCTACTGTAAAGCATTGGAGCTGGGCCTCCACTCCTCTTCAAGTCTTTCAGTTTGCACGTGGTTCTACATAAGCCTTTGACTGGGAGGAATCGTTGCTGCCATGTGCTCCTCATGATTCTTCGCAAGCCTGCGCTGCTAGCCCAACGCTAGAGCAGATATGAGTAGCGGCACTGCACGAATGCTCATGATCCAGTTACTTCGTACTGTGGCTGATCCACAACGTCGAGCTACTTCCACAGCGGCTCCGGACAGTGCTGCAACCCTTTCATGTGAGTTGATCACCAATTTACTCAGCATCGGTGGCCACCGCCTCGTAATCCTTCTCCTGGACGCCAAATGCCTGGCTGGCTCAGCTTACAAACGATGACACCGGTGTTGGGATCCGAATGACATGAAAAAAGTGAGTTTGGTCAGTGCAGAGAAGCCAGTTGGCATGAGCACGCTCTTCGTGCTCCACTCGAACATAGCATGGATGTGAATTCCTCTGTCTTTCCCCAGGCTTGAGGGCACGCCCCCGCAGGGGACGCCTGCTTGTTGGAGGTATATGTCGGGTATCAGCCACAGCAAGACTCAGACAATGTACAATAGGACGCGAACTGACCGTGAGGCACCACGGCAAAGAAAGCGTGCCATAGCGTGCCTTGACAAACCATCGACCTGTCACTGCCGCATCGCGTGGCCCAGACATTTTCTTGTACCCCAGTCTACTGATCTAGTGATCTATAGTGCTATCCTTCTGAGATGCTACACTCTGATTTTTCGACTCGTCAGGACGTTTTCTGGGTGGTTCTCAGGCCATAACTTTTCCGTGTTGACCGGTAATTGCACTTCTGTCTTTCATTCCAATCCTACACCGGCTGCTTGGCGCAGGCACTTATCACCATTGCCAAGACCTCCATTGGCACACTACAACTCAGAGCCACATGGTTGACGACTTGCGATCTTGATCTAATGCTGTATGCAGACTTGCATGAACCTTGCTACATGCAGCACCTTTTCTAACGCCGTCTGCCCCTGCCCTGCCCTGTTCTTAGAGGCTGGGAGTAGAGGCGAAGTGAAACAGGATCGGCCGACTAAACCACACGAGGTAGCAGGTGTAACATACGTAGTGTGGCCGACGCTTCCAAGCTAGTCACATGCCACCAGTTAGTAGCCAGTTCGTTGGTATCCAAGTTATTCTACTTCTCCTCTCAATCCTCTCAATGCAGCCAAAGCCCTCCCGACTAGGGAATTTTGTCACTCTAACGCAAAATAAACGGGCAAGCAAGGAATGCTGGCTCAGCCCGTCGCTTCGTTTGCACGGCTGATGCGTGCACAGGCAGCTTCAGGCTGCGCGAGCTACGGCGCGTGCACCATCAACGGAAACCATGCCAATTCTCAAGAGATCTACTGTCTTGTTCTCGTCAATGCGACCAAGATCTTACCTTCGGAATTGCATGACCGGAGGTGCCGCTCGTCTGCATGGCCCTCGCCAATGCACCAGGCAGTTCGGCTTAGCCCATCCTGCGCTGTCGCAGCAAACAGCTCGGCTCTAGAGCTTCGTTTCTCTTCATGTCTGGTTCGTGGCCTGGCCTCTTCTTGATCTCGGCCTTCCTTGGCATCAGGTACGGCCGAGATCTGGCCAGCACTGGGCTATAAACGGCCCACGATGAACATCGAAGCAGAAGCTGCATCTTGGGCCGCTGCTGCTTGTTTATTCGAGTTTGATCTCTCTCGACCTCCCCATGTCAGTGTAACTGCTGGTGTGCGGATCCGGAAATGTCATCGTAAGCTTACGGCTGTCTCTGCAATCTCAGGGATCATCCTGGGGCCGACATGCCGTGAACAAAGCACTGGGCTTTGGCTGGGTGGGGCCCCGTCTCGTTGTGGTGGCCTAGGGTATGCTGGATCTGCTGGCCTCGGCAAATGTGCATGTCGGAGCCACAACAAGTCAGATGCTTTTACACTCGAGGGCCCCGGACTCTTCACCAGGAGACCCTCCAGCATATTGTCTATCCTTAACATATAAACTCGGAACTCGCGCAATGCTCGATAGCATTCCAGCATCAAGATGCGTCATGACACTTCCAGGGGCATGGCTGATCGTAGACTTTGTCCTTTGAGCGCATCTTCAAGAACATCCCGACACAGATTTTCTACGCGACGCATTGGTCTGGGCAAGATTTCCGAGGTACAGGCCACCTCCTGATTCCTCTGGTCTGGTCTTAGCTGGGTTGAGACACCTCCGGCTTAACGAAATTCATGTCGCTGCAGCCAGTTGCAGAGCTGATGCCGTCCGCGCTTGGCTGCAGCGTCTCTCGCAGTCCTATACTTACACAGATGCTGGCAAACCTGTGGCCGAGCTGGCTGATGCGGTAGAGTTCCTCGCAGCCTCAACTGAATGAACGGAGTCGTACTGCTGGCCGGCATGAAGCATCCTTGAGGTCCCGCACGCGACGAGCCGCATCCTTGAGACGGGAGAGAAATCGCATGGAGCACGCGACGGCTGTTGTCCCCAACCCATCCTCGGCGAGAAGGCGAGCTGCACCTGTCCAAAGCAACAACATCCACACTTCTGGCAGAGCCAGTTTGACCCCAATGAGCCACTGCATCTGGGTGATAAACTCAGATTCTAATCTGGGCACTGGCGCTGGTACCGGGCCTCGACTGCTGTCGCTAGGCGCCGGCCCAGCAGACTGAGGATACCCTCCGGCCTGCAAAGAGGGCTCAGATTGCTTCTCGCTTCGTGCGACAAGCAAGTGCGAATCGACTTCACTCGGAGCATTCGTTGTGCCAAAACGAAGCCCACCATGATTGGCACATCATCAGTAGAATCGGCTGCATGCAAGCGCACCCTGAAAGTCTTTGTGAAACATGCAGCAAAACTGCAACAGAACTAGGCCAAGCCGAATCTGCTGTTAGCAGGCTGGGCTGAGCCGGATCTGTCTTACCGAAGGGGTCCACATGATGATCCAGGGGGTCCATTTCATGATACGACCAAGGAAAACCCACATTCCCCACTGCGCTGTAGGCAAAGCACCGATGCAGCTGAGGAGAAAGAAGCCTCAGCACTCCACCAGCTTTCAGATGTACTTGCCAGCTGCAAGAAAGACCTACCATGCCCATCATGCTCTTCGAAGGAACTCTGCCGGGAGGAGCTGGAGGTGGCTGCGATGTGCCTGGGCAGATGCATCAACCCATGGGGTTTCTTCTCGAGATAATGTCGCAACTACAACGACGATTAAAAGGCCGAGGCCTCGGGGATATGATCGGACACACGTAAGCTCCCGACGGCTGTTCTTGGGCTCTTTCCGAAAAATATTTCTGACCTTTCGGGGCGACTGCGATCGGTACTGGCCACTATGCAACTACTATCCTTCGACGGTAGGTGCCAGTCTAACTGGCGTGGAACGTTTGTGATGCTCTGCAGGCGGCAGAATCTTGGCACCGGAGCCCAGCCGAAGGACTTCATCGAACGAAGGAGCCACTCCGACCTCAACAGAGATCCCTTTTGATGATGCCCAGGAGGAGGCTCGAAACTTCTCAGGTGCCGTCTGATCCAAATTGTGGTTAATTGCATCTGCGTCGGCCTGTTGGAATGTCATCCGCCGTCACCCCTACGAGTTGTGCACGCGCACACGAGCATGCCACCTTGATCCGGTGCAGCTGCTCCGTCTGTTCCTGAGGTGCACAGCAACACAAACGGCTCCGGCAAGATTGAAAAGCCTTTACACAGAGCAGCAGGGCTAGCAACATCATCGACAAAGGACTGCAAGTGTTGTTGATACCTTTTTGCCTCCTACAGTACTTCGCAAGGACGAGCCCGCCTTGCAGGGTGGTCAGGGATATCATTTGGTTTTCAGGGTTCGGCCTTGAGCAAGCGCTGGCCACCGTCCCAGGTCAGAGAGCAACGAGAAATCGCCCAGCATGGAAACTTGCCCGTTTGTCAGAGAATTGCGAAACCAGGAGGGTTGCCTTCGCAGTATTCGGAATGTCTGCATCACTGGCTTGCAGTTTGGCTGTGGGTTCCTTGGGGCCGCGTGGTCTTTGCCTTTTTGCATTCCTGAAAGCACGGTCTCTTCATGCGAACTCGCGGCGCGAGGATCCTTGTAAGTGCCTCGATGCTTCGCTGAACACTGCAGAGCTCGGTGTGCGATGCATGAGAGAGGAGGCGAGACATCAGGACAGATCACCTTCAGCGACAACTGTAAAATAACATGCGAAGCAGATCCATCCAGAGAGCTTGCGCAGTTGTGATATCTGAGGGGCGGGCATTTAGCGTTGACAAGACACCTGCCACAAAGAGACGGAACCACTACTTTGACACGGTCCGACGCGTGTTTGAGAACTTCACCCACGAATACCTGCAACTTACCGGACTCGCTGGACCGCTGGGTACACTGAACTCAAAGCCAGGGCGACGTGTTGAAGTGTCATCAGCATCCGCCAAAGATCTAACCTGCTCTGGGATTTAGCCGCTGCACTTCCTCAAACACGTTTGGGAAGGTTCCAAGGGCCAAACGGTGCTGGCCAGCAACTCGGCTTCTGTCCCTCAGCCGGAAGCATTGCTGAGAAAGTGCGCAATAAAGACACGGACCCTCTTTCAGCCCTCCAATGACTCTTTCACTATTTGCTGCAGTGGCTCTCCGAACTGCATAGGTTACACGTGCAGTGGTGCCGAAGTAAGGCAAATGCTTATCGGTGGCAACTTACAACCTTCTGCTACGCCTGTTGAGCGATGCAGCGCTACCGCCACAAGCCCCGCACGGCCATCTGAAGACTTCAAGGTTGCAGCCCTGTCGCCATAACTCATGCCTGGCATCTCAACTATCCGCAGCAGAGACCTGAGAAAGCAAAGGCCACGGGCCTCGTCGCCGTCTGACGGCGCAGGAGGCCCGGCCCAGGCCCAGGCCCAGAGCACCAAAGAGCTACGACGGGGACGGCCGGGAACACGCCTGCCGCTTGCTGCTCATCTCTTTGCCCGCTATACCTGTGAAGCTGCGAAGTAGCACGTCCTTTTCCGAACATGCATCGCATGAGTCTATCGACTTCCCACCCAAGGATTAGAAGCTCTTTCTAGAGCCCCCAAGGACGTGCTGGCGCGGAGCTTAACAAGGCGCCGATGTTTGGTTGCAAATGGAGTCACTCGATTGCCTGTGCCAAAAACTCCAAAGCACCGGGTATCGCCAGGTCCTGCCGCTGTACGGCGGCCAAAACATGGCACAAAAGCCTCTTCCCCGACTCAGGCCCTAACATTCCTAAAGACCATGATCCCAGGCTTTAGGAGCAGTGGTAGGAAATCATGCTCGGCAGTTCCAGTGGCATCTGTGCGGCAGAGATGCCATCAGAACAGAAACAAGATGGACTGCGACCACCCAGTTTGGAATCGATTCATGCGGCCATAGAACTGTCCGGAGACATAGAAAGGGTCTTGAAACACATTCAAAACAAAAACTTAAGGCTCTGTCAGGTGTTCATCAGAGCACCGGAGGGGCATCAGGTTCGTATGGTCTGCAGATTACACTATGGGTTCACTAGGCGTATCTGGCTTCAAGGCCTTTCAACCCCGACCTGCTCGCCTCTCCCTCAGGCCAGAAACTGTGCCAAACAAGCGCCTGTACACCGTTGCACGGACCAGGGCAACTGGAAAACGTGGCAACCTCGCAGTTGGGTCCTGTGTAGGCCCTGCAACTCGCAGCGAGATGAGAGCTACGGGCCTTGCCTTTCTGGCCTCGCTTTCTGTGACAATGGCCTGCTGACCTGGCTCTGCCAGGTGATGCCAGCCATTGCTCGGCTGCGCCGTTGCTGTCGGTATGGACGCGTGCGACACATGGAATACCAGTACCACTTGTAAAATGATGTAAAATGCCACTACGATTCACTACGGCACAATGCTTTACCACGGCAGCATCAGCTCTCACCAGCGCTTCAAGGGCTCAGTGGCTCGTGCACGAGCGTCTGGCACAGATGAAGGCACTCCACAGGGTGTCCGTGATGCAAACACCGGGCACTCAGCTGGCACATGCATTTGGCACTGACCGGCATTTCGGGTTTCTGAGCGCGGTTGTGGGCACAAGGGCCTCTAGACTCAACCCTCAAGTTCCATGCAAAACCCCCGCGAACGGCTGGCCTGGCTTAGCTCACCGAAATAAGCACGCCACTCCTTTCGCAAAGCGCGCCTGACGGGATTCTAACGTCTCAGCCGTTCAGCAGTCGAGCCGTGCGCTGCAAAACATCTGCAAACTGCAAACAGCTGAGACCAAACCCTTCCTGGACAGAAAGCTGATTCGCCACGCCACGCACTGCCTGCACGCATCGGGCTGACTGGGGTCGTTCAGCTTCACTTTGAGCCAGGCCCTCGGTGGACAGCAGCTTTGTTGGAGTGGAAATGCAGAATACGCTCGTCTGGGGCAACAGGCCGATAGCGTCTGCGAGCCCACAAATATCGCCGAAATAAAATCACCTCCCATTCGGACTCGGCACACTCTGTCAATATACCCTGATGGGCCCTGAAGGATATGTTGAGCGTGGGGTTAATGGGCACCAACACGCGACGAAGTTGGTTGCGCTGCATGTGTATGCTTCGTTACCAAATTTCCCCTTGCCTTCAAGACAAAGTTCACAACTGTGAGAACCAGCACGAGCCACGTCATGCATCGGCACCACAACCTGTGACAAACAAACGCTTACACAGATACAACAAATCAGAATAAATGATACAAACCTTCACAAAAAAAAGCAACGCTTGTGCTTCTCAGTTTCTCGCCAACGTTCCCGGTCTTCGGGAATGGAGAAGTAGAAGAGGCCTGCACGCGACATTGTGCTGGTATGGAGATGCGTGGAATCAATCGCCCTGTCCGAAGTGCACTGATGTAGCCATGCAGCCCTGCCGCTCCCCGCAGACACTCTCGGTCGAGCCATGTGAGGATATTATCAGACCAGGGACATTCTCACTAGCAGACCGGCGAACTGCGCTTTAAGAAATGTTGTGAAAGAGGGACATGGCCACACCAATGGGCATGACGCTGCAAAGGCCTATCTTGGCGCTCAGCGTCCAACCTCGGAACAGATTATATGAGCTGCGGGCCTCACATTTGTACACCTTTCTGATCTGCAGTACACCGAGAATACCATGATGTTGCCAGCTGGGGATGGTGCACAGGCTGACGGTGATGATGACGTCCTTGCGGGAGTCGCAGACACCGGCCAAAATGAAAATGGGGACGGCTACAACACATCGCCAGTCAGGCCAGAACAAAGCAAACAAGCGATAATAAGGACAGGACTGCCACCAGAACCGGCACTTGAGACCTTGGCAAGGTCTGCTCAGCACTGCCACGCCCAGTCTCCGTGAGGGCTTGTGACCTCAACTCGACCAGGGGCATGGCACTATGCCATGAAGGCTTTCGGTGATGTACATGTCCTGGACCGTGGCGCGAGGAGCCACTGCAAGTTCACAGGCAAGGGATTTCTCCGTGTTTGTCGAGTCCTTCGTCGGGAAGCCCAGAATGAAGGAACGAGGACCATACCTTTGGACATATCAATCTGCACCCGAGGCAGATTGCATACACTCGGTACTCAGCCAGGTCATGGGCAGCTTTCCGCCAAAGGCGGCGAATGGATGGCACCTCCTTGAGGCACTCCGGGCTCTTTACATGGAACTCGTCAACAATGATCATGAATTTTTCAGCCCGAACACCAAGCCCCAGGCTTGTCGGGATGAAGCAGGGACACGATGTCTCTTACTATCCTCCAATCCAAAATCAACAAAATGCAGCATGTTGCAGCATGTATCTGCACATGTTGCGCACTCCTCGGGATCAAGAACATTTCCACCAGCGTGATGCTAAACATCAGGTCCAACCTCCACATGCAGATGCACTACTACAGGAAGGCCGGACCCTCTGGCAATCCGGCTACCCGGTGATGCGCCGAAAGCCGGAAAGGACGTATGACTGACCAAAAGCGATGTAGTCGTGGCTTCACGGCCTGCCGAAGAAGCCAACCTGGCAAGGCAAACCCAGTTCCCTCGCCAGGATGCACACGGAAAGTCGCATCAAGAGATTGCTGAGTCAAAGGCATTGGTCACGTACTCGCCCTTCCAGTGCTTTTGTTTCAAGGATTTGGTTATGGAGGTTGCGAAACACCGAAACCCCTTTCAAGTAGCAGCCTTGTCGTGCCAGTCCAGGATAAGGGCCCTCTGGGCGCGCCGATGAGCAATGTAAACCTGGATGCTTTCGCGCTGTGCTTCTCATGGGCATCACCGCAGCTGCCAAAGACACTCGCATCCTGTCCAGCGGTTTGCAGCTCAGGCTTCAGCCCAAAGACACCGCGAGATGAGGAAAAGGCTGAGGATGTAGGAGTCGAATCGGCTCGCCAACTCCTGCCGGCACGGACCATCGGCCGGGGTGGAAGTTCGAGCACGAGCGTCAGGACGTATGCGCAAAACCAGGCCTTTGTTGAAACAATCTCGGATAGCAAATTCAGCATTGCAATGTTGTAGAACCTGAGGTTCAAGTCTTGGGTGCCTGGGGCAAGCACTTGCCTGCCAGCCGCATGCTTGGCAACACTCGAAGACAACTACTCCACGGACAGCACCTTCTCTGCAAAATGACCTCAAGCTCCCCGCGCAGTGCACGAGGAGCGCGCAAGAACCTCACAGAGCCTTAACTTTAAAAGCAGAAAGGCTCGCTTTTGAATCACTCACCGGGAAAACACGCTCAGCCAAGGATCAGCTTGAGCGAAGCTCTGAGTATGCGACTTCATGGAGAAACTGCTTGTCGTCACTAACCGACCGTACCTTGGTGTCACATGCAACCCTCCAGCAGCAAATCACAAGGTCAGTCGGACTCAGCTCTGGCCCAAAGAGCTCGAAGGCATGTGGTCGAGTGGTCGTGTCCCTTTTGTTGTGCTGTGGGGTCTCCACGCTTTTGCCATGTTGTGTCTGTGAACGATGCTCGAGACAAGCCTTGTTTAGCACTGGACCTAGAGCAGGCAGCAGGCAAGTTTTGGCTGTTTGCGGAATGGCCGACGAGTAGTCTACGGCAAATGCAGCAGGTATCCGGCTCGGGTGGGAGGACGTTTTGTTGCACCCGCGTTATCAATCTCCGCTGGCACTAAGCCAGACTTAGTGAACCGATCAATCAGATGGCATGGCGGACTTGCTTCTCCTCGGCAGATCTGCCTAGCGTTAACTTCTCGGCCGCGGACATCCAGTCTTCGTCCACCTGGTTCACATTGAGTTGCAGTGTCTCTTCATCAGCCTGAGTCGAGAAGTTTAAGATGCGACCAGTTCTCACTCGTGACACACAGAAGAGTGGAAAGTGGCCTTCGAGCATCGCAGCTGGATGTAGCTGACATTCGGTCAATGTGGCCAACCAGGCAGTTTCCGAAGCGTCAGCTTAGGTCTCGGCCCTGCCGCTTTGAAGCTCAATCGGGTCGTCCTCGGCCACCACAATACACGCACTAGCTGACTGCTGGTGAAGCCCGTGTCCCAGACCTGGAAGAGATAAAGCCATCTGAGATGCAAGCATATCTTACCTGGCCCTGTGCAGTGTACCAGAACTCGTAGCAAACCTAGGCACCAGCAGCTCTCGACGCTGCGATTCTCAGACTGGCATCCCGCTTTTTCGCAAGTTCTGTAGCTATCGCGGCGAAATGTCTCACCGCGAGCAGGAAGCCTAGCTCTATGAGTACATTTGTTGTTACCCCCCCCCCCCTGCGCTCTGACTTTTCGCTGTACGCCAGGATCTGTGGACGGAGGGCACTTGCCAGCCAAGCTGCTCAGGTGCCGAAAACCCACACCTCGTCGATCTAGTCGGTATAGCGTGAACCTAGCACCTGCCACCTTGTGGCAGGTGATGCATCCTGCCAAGAGAGCCTTCCAGCTGCACCAGGTGCCCATCAGCACTCAGCACTGCGCACTGTCAGGCCCCACAAGCCGGCTACAGCCAGTCGGAGGTTTATGTCTGAAGGAGCGCTTCCCGCTCCTGCTCCGCTTCCGTTGAGCGTGGAACTCAAGACGTCCAAGCTCACGAATGGGCAGGTGATGTGTGTCGCTGTCGTTAGAAGACAGCCGGAGAATCAACATGGCAACCATTCGGTAAACCGGTAAACTTACACGTTCAAGCCCGGGCGGTGAGATTCGGACCGTCGGACTGGGCGAGGCCCTAAGCAGTGAAACACGTTGAAGACACGGTGACACATAGATTTAAGCGCTCTTTGCTACACTGCACGGCAGCTGCGAAACTGGAGGGTCGAAACTACTGTCCGCAAGAACTGGTGTTCTGTGCTCGCTACTGACTCGCAGCTTGGCAATTGTGTGCGTGTGTGTGTCATGCCCCTCCACCGCCTGCTGCCATCTGTACTTGCAGCTGACTGTAACGGGAGTTTGCCAAAGCATGTGCACTCGGAGTTGGCTTCATTTCACGAGCATCTTTCTCAAATTCCATCCGATGAAGACGCCGCTCATCCAAGAGGCGGCGGCGATCATGAATACCTGACAACGACGGCTTCAAGTACTACTTTTCACCTACTTGCATTTGCACCGGGGCGACACAAGGTCATGTCCCTTCAAAACTCATTGAAATCAGAGAACGAAAACAACATCACCAGCCGCAAGTCAAATCTCTCACTTCACATGCACGGTCGTCGTCAAAAGCAGGCGAAGCAGCCGTCACAGCAGCAGTGGTAGTGCGGTGGGGTGGTGGTGGTCGAGGTGGAGCTGGCTGGAGCCGGAGGTGGTGGAGGTGGTGGCATTGGGCAGTGGCAGTGGCGGCAGTAGTTAGTAGTGAAAGTAGTCGTCGTAGTCGTCGTCGTCGTAGTAAGAGGAGTAGTAGTAGTAGTAGTAGTAGTAGTAGTAGTAGTAGTAGTAGTAGTAGTTTTTTTGCCAGTAGTAGTAGTAGCAGTAGTAGTAGTAGTAGGTGTGGTAGTAGTTTGTCACTCGCATGGCACGCCGATGACAGCTCCGCGAGGACTAGTAGTAGTACTAGTAGTAGTAGTAGTAGTTGTTGTTGTTGTTGTTGTTGTAGTAGTAGTAGCAGTAGCAGTAGCAGTAGCAGTAGCAGCAGTTGTTGTAGTAGTAGTAGTAGTTTTTTCTGTCACCCAGTAGTAGTAGTAGTAGTAGTAGTAGTAGTAGTAGTTTTGCGAGGACAGCACTGCGAGGACTAACGGGTCACAGTAGTAGTAGTAGTAGTAGTCGTCGTCGTAGTAGTCGTAGTAGTAGTAAGTAGTAGCAGCAGCAGTATACAGCAGCAGCGGCAGCAGCAACAACAGAAGCAAGTTGGCAGTGGTGAAACGGTGTAAAACACACTAGCAGGTTGCAGACACAACTCGTGGGTGCTTCAGACGTCAACTCGCACACAAGCTGAGCTCAGTGCCATTTTGATGGTTTTATCGTCCCAGTGCAGCGGGCACAACCGATACAGCAAAGAATCCTCGAAGGAGTTCTTCTTCTGAACGCTTGCCTTGGAAGAAGCTGCAGCTCTTCGCATGCAAGCTGAGATGTGATCGGCAACTCGGACAGCAGTTTGCAGTGCAGGTTGGATGCTACGAGGCTCTTTCCAGCCATAAAAGCTCCACCGGAGGGAGCTGTGGGTGACTGGTTGGCCTGCGCCTTGTCCGAAGGTTTCTGGATGCCCATGATGGCGGCCATGGGGCAAGTACCTTGGAACGGAGACTCAGAGGCAGCTTTCTTGCTCCAACACAAGAATCTGCGAGCCCGATTTGTAAAGTCCGCCCCACTCCGATCCCCCATCTGGTGCCCCTCATTAGAATCCCATGAACTTGTCCGGCTTTCAAGACAGGCATGTCCAAGCGACCCTGCTTCCCGGAGATTGGGCAGCGATCGCCGTCGCCCTGCGCTTCTGTCTTGGCCGCTTCGGGAGCTTTCGCCTCCTCCTTGCCAGCGGGTCGCTTTCGCAGACCCTCTGCACTTCCTTCTTCATCAGCCGAGGCAGCCAGCTGTCCTGCCGAGCCAGGCCGGCCAGGCAGCCAAGACGAAAGAAAAAGCATCAGCAGTTTTTACTGCTTCGAACTTGAAGCGTGCGAATTCAAATAGAAGATCACGGACATCTGTCACATGTTTCGTTTCCCCGCCCTGTGCAGTGTCTTCACCTACCACCGCTGTCCACGGGCCATGGCCTGTGCACGAGTACTTGTGGTCAGTGAACGGGCGACGAAGGCTTACGAATTCGAGAGCCTTTGGGAATCCATAGCACCAATTTCGACACACCTTGCAGGAGTAGTTCAAAAGACGACCTTGCCCTTGCTTCATCGTCGCACTTTGGGGAGGGCAAAATGGCAGAACACGTGTTCGCTTCTTTGCAGTCAGGGTTTTGCGTGACGAACCCACCCAGTCCCCAATCTGCTTCAGGGTTTCCGGACAGGCCCGTGCATGGGGACACATATCGGTAACAGCCGACGGACAAGGTGCACTCTCACAACAGAGCACGAGGCATTCCCTCTCGGACTGTCATGGAGGTGCCGGCAAAGACTCCAGGCAGCAGGATTACCGACACCGCGCGTCCTGCCACAGGATACTTCTCCTTCAGCCGTTGCCGCCACTGAGTAAGGGCTTCTTCGTCGTCTGCGCAATCCGGAGCCCACCTTCGTCAGGCTGTCAACTCGGGATCTGGTGACCCTCCCCAAGTCGAATCCGGCCACTCAGATCCGTCAGCATGGAGCAAGCACACACGCGCACACGCACGAACACACCCGCATCGTATCACAACGTCTTCCTTCCATGATCTCTCCTGCCTCAAATCGTCCAAATGCTCTGGCTCGAGAGACATCGTTGCAAGGCATCTTGTCACGTCGTGACCGGCCAGCACCTGACCGCAGCAACGCAAGGATGTCACGGTTGTGCGGCAGGTGCAGTGCTGGACAAAATCATGCAGCCCAGTTACTGAGTACCCGCCGCCCGGCCCATACATCCTCATGAAACGAGAAAGCCGTAGCACTCAGAGAAGGCCCAACTCGACGCAGTGCGCGTACATTTGGGCCGGGCGGCTCTCGGCCAGAGCTGACGTCGAGCAGCTCTCCTGCAAGGCCGATGAGGATGCGTCCTTCGGCCTCGCCGGTGTACTCCCTCAGCTCCTGGCGGAGAAGTCGAAAGAGGCGCAAGAAAAGGTGTGGGTCACACGGAAAGACAAGGTGTGGCTGAAGTCCTGGAGGCTCAGCGTCAACTGCTCTTTGCAGGGGGCCGGCAGTTCGCCGGCTTCCGAGCCCTCCTTTGAAGTCTTGTAGCTGACGCCGCTTGCTGGGTTCATCTGGAAAATCTCTGTCATCATGGCTTCCGTGTCGGCATAGATACGCTTCATGGACTGCAGCATCCGTCTCCGCACATCCTCATCGATCTGCAGCTGGTCGAATGCCCTCAAGTACTCTTGCACTCGCGCTGGCTCTTTGCCAGGCTGCACTCCTTCAAAGTGGTAGAATTTCACACCCGGGGCGCCGTGCGGAACACACAGCTTCTGTGAAACCATCTCTCCCAAGTATGCACCACCACTGAGCACTGCCTGCATGGAACACGTGATTGACACAGCTCAGTACAGGCCACTGAAAGCACTGAAAGCCTATTACAGAAGCAGCTTGTCCTGGCTGGCACATCCGCTCGACAGTTACAGCTTCAAGCAATCCAACCCGTCGCTTTAAACGCTGAGAAGCATTGTACTGCAGGAAGTGATGTGACAGCAGCAAGTACGGGTCAGCCGCGTCCACTTCAAAGCCTGTGCCGGTGTTTTTCACAGTACCCGATGCTTGATGCCACTTATGAGGAAACTAGAAGGCGAAGCTTGCATCAAAGCCCTGAAGACCTCCCGAGCTTCAGGCCTTTCAAATACTGCTTCGCAGCAGAAGATGCCGAGCAGATCCCTGCCGATTCCTGGCCGTCGCTACTGAGGCTTCTCAGGTTCAGCGCACCGCCTAAACAGACAACCTTAGTTCATAGAACACCCGCTGAAATTCTGAAACTCTTAAAACTTGAAAGCATACAACATTAAGCACCTTCCCCCAATCGTGACACTCAGTGTCAACCGAACTTGGCTGGGTGCTCCTCACTCCACTCTGGGCCCATCAGTCGAGCCAAGTCTGCCTCTGCAGCTCAAAGACACAAGGATCTGTCAAACTTTCATGGCATGCCAGGATGCCTCTAACTTCTGGGTCCGCGCGAGCGCATCATCATGAACTGCGCCTCGGCGAGCATTGCTTCCTGACCCTGCGCCCCCACAACTCGGACGAACGGGATCAGTGACGTCTGGATTCTTGGACTCTGCTTGTACAGCCTGGCCTTGAACACTGAACTCATTCAACAAAATGGTCTGAACCCGACGCTCTACGTTCTATTACATGATATCATATTCTGTTCTGTTCCATTACGTAGACTACATTTTACAATATTGTATCGTATGAGAATATCCCGACCGAGCCCCTAATCCGCCGAAGCTGCGGATCGGCTCCACAGACAGATCGAACTTCGCCTCCATGGCCTTGAGCCCAAACCCTTTCCCCCTCAACCCCCCTTCATCACATACATAGTAACTATAGTATAATATCGTGGAAAAATGTATGGTAAAAAATAGTATACTACGGTCATACAATATAACCGCACATGCAACAACAAACGGGGCTGTGTTTCGAAGTGCTGCCCCTGACCTGGAAGACCTTGTGGTTCAACGCCAACCATGCTGCGTACTGCTTCAAGCTGAAGCTCTGCTTGTAAATCATCTGCATCCTTTGCTCGGGACTTTACATGTGCAGCTTTCTGTCAGCGAGATACACAGCTTTTACACGTCGCGGAGACATCTGATCCAGCAGCAAGCCGGCCAGCCGTTGGACAACAGTCTAATGTGGTCAATGAAACTTTGGACGGTATCCGCAGGCAGTCGAAGCACCATGGGTGATCCATGGACTTGTCGTGCTCCAACAAGGTCTTCTGGAGGAACCACTTGGAGTGCCCATCAGATCCTGAGCTTGAACACGCCTAAGACCATCAATCCGATAATAAAAAACGAGAAGCCGCCAAGCTTGGCTAGAGTCGGGCGAATCCCAGGCACAGGGACTAAGGGATACTTGCATCTATGGCGCTGGACAAGACCCCATATTTGCTCATGTCAATCTCAGGTCGGCCCACGTCTCAGCTTCCGCGTAGGCAAAGCCTGAACAACCAAATCAAATGTGTCGACTTGGCCATTTCAGGCTTTGCGAATTTCAGCATTGTCATAATTGCCTGGCAATCAGACACCCGTCCTTGGAGTTGAAGCATTAGGAAATTATGTTCCGCCGGGTGGCAAGTAAGTCCACGAGGGTGAGACAACACGAGCTCGAGCAAAAGCAGCAAGACCGGACATGCAGGAAAACTTTATCCATCGATCATCTCCGACGCTTCTTGCGAGCGACAGGGTCAACACATCTAACAACTGGCACAGGGGCCCAGACGGAACTGGTTCCTGGATGCACCAACGACAGTCCGTCAACGACTTTGGAGGAAATTGTTGGAATGCCACCTGAGCAAAAATTCAAGTCAACTATCTCTTGTCTTGCTTTGCAGGCCAGTGCACAAGCTCCATCATATCAAGGACCAGGCTTGCGAACACGGTCTTTCTGCCGACTTCTTCGCCCGGCCTTCTTGATAATTACGCTATCACAGCAAAACTGAAACAGCACGCAGCAAGTGCTGCTTCTTATCCCCTCTGGGCTCGCCGGTGAGTTGGGAAGGAGGGGGGGTAACGGGCAGTCAACTCCGCCAGCCTTGGTGCCAAAATGGAGCGCGCCATCTTCAAGGGAACGGAGTGCTCCACCCAACTGCCGGAAAGTGACATCTCACCTCGCGGAGGTCTCGTTGCACAACGAGATGAGACGGCCCCCATAATCAACAAAAGGCTCAGAGATTTTGTTTGCACAAGGTGCGACACCTCAAACCATGACTTGGAGCTGCTGCCAACCGTCTGCACTGCTATGCAACCATGACACTGGTCGAACGTCCTGGTCCCGGCATAAACGGCTTGGTCGGGCTGGCAGGCCAGTTCGGACTGGAAGGTAGAGTAGCACCTGAGGCAACCCAAAGAAAGCATGGTGTCTGATACCCAAGTTCAACATGCAAGCATCACTCAAGCATCTGAACAGGCTGCAGCCAGCTGAGAGAAGGCAACAAATCCTGAACGCTGGCTGAGCTTGGCCCCGGACTGATTTGCGTCCAACGACCGAGGTAGCCGGTCCTTAGATCTTGGAAGCCAAAGGGGCTGGCTTCATACTGCAGACAAAGTCTCGGCAATTCCATGCATGGGCAACATAACGTGCTGACTGGGTTCGGGCTCCGCTGCTCCTCCTGGCATCTGCCGAAGAGCAGCCAGATCCATCTTGGCTCATCTCGCTGTGTGAAACTGCTTCACTTTGCCTCACGTGCCTAAGCCTCCACGGAGCCTCAGTGCCCCACCCCAGTGCGCCAGGATCCTCCAAATGTCCGGGCCTGCGGCGGCGCAAGGATCGTCATTGCTCAACTGGAAAGCTCCCGTCTCGGGGCTCTGACTTCTCAGGCGACTCGTGAAAGAAGAAATGCTTCTTGAGCAGCTTCTCCCGTACCGTCCTGAGGACACCATGGGCATGGCCCTCTGGAACTTGCTATTTTTTCCCTCCTACCAGTACCTAGCAAGGACTGGGACTGCCACGGTTAGGTATTCTGTGAGAGTGACAAGTTCGGAGGCAGCCGGCACATTGCGACAACATGCTGGTACACACCGACAGACTCATGAATGCCCTCGTGCGAACTTGTCATCTCAACTTCTGGAGTATTTGCAGTCATGTATGGAAAGGCTCAAGGTAACCCATCATTGCATGCTCCCGTTCGCCTCGCAGCCCGGCTGGCATCGGGGTGCGAAGCCACCAGCCAACTGCAATCGCTTGACTGTTTCTTGCACTTTTCTTCGATCTCTCTGTGCAGGCCTCTTGAACTTGACCGCAGTCTCAACGTGAGCGATAATCATGTACACCTGCAGGGCTCACCAATTCCTAAAATAACATGCTTCCTCAGCCCGCTAATTCATCTGCAAGCCATGACCTTTTCAGCTCCACTCCGGACTCAAACGGCTGATATTCAGCTAGCTGCCTGCAGCTGGGCTAGTTTGCCAGGCTTGAAACCACCACTCCCACTGGTCGAGGTCTGGCACTTCGAAAGGCTGCTCACTCTGCAAAAACATCTCTTCGGTGAACTCATGGCCAATGAAGGAGATGATTGCGGACTGGACCGCCAAAGGCAGATGACCTGGTTTTGATATCCCGTCAAGTGTTCGCCTCAGGACGAGCCACGGTGGCCACTTCCGTGAGGAAGCCCACAGTGTCCAAATCGCGGAATGTGCCGCAAAGTGGCGTGGGCGTACCAGACAAACACAATTGAACCCGGAGGTCACCCCATTGCCGCAGCAGCGTTCAATGCAGGTGTATGGCCTGCCAGGGGTCGTGGTGGATGCTATTTCATGAAGGTACTCGAGGATGGGCTTCTCGTGGTATTTCCGCGGGTCGAGATCCAGTTGCCGCGCACGCAGTATGAAGCGCTCGGCAAGGAGCCCACGCCACTTTACGAAAGGTGAGATCTCTGGCATTGGAAAACGGAGAACACCAATCACGTGTCGGTGCTTGTAGATGTTACCGCACCACACATTAAAACTTTGCACCTTGCCACTCTCGTTCAAGTAGGTGTCGTAGGTGTAGGGAATGCTCCGTTTCTCTAACCGCCAAGCGGCAAGTGCCAAGGGTGCCTCGTGCGTGTCATACCCATCCTGCACCAGGCAAACATTGCCACGTTCGTCCATCAGAGCATTAATCATCACCACCGAATGCGAGTGGCGCCGCAAGCGTATCTGATCACCTTCGTCTAAAGGATCAAGGCTGACATCACCAAGCACTTGAAGGGCAATGCTGGAAAAGACTGCGCAAGCAACCTCGGCTGGCTCCATGCATTCGGCCAGGCATCGCCAGCGAATCTCCTGCTTCACGATGTCATCCATGTCTTCGTACTCCATAGCTTGCAGCTGCAGCTGCTCGATGGGGACCATGCTACCACAAGGTAGCTGCCCAGGATCCGGCATCGGCAGTGTTGGGAGCTGGGTGACAGCCCACTGGGCGGAAGCTACGCTTCCTTTCTTGGCCTTGACAACTGGCGCCATTGTATCCTCTACCCAATGCACAGTGGCGCAGCAGTTTCTTGGCGGTGATCTGAAGCCATTGGAGAGTCGTCACTCTTCACACGGCGCTGTTGGCATTTCCTAGCAAAGTATGTATACAATAATCCGCAAGGTGTCGAGCCAGGAGGCTTGCCTCAGTCTTAAGGTAACGTGGTGCTACTATGTTGCTTCGTGTGACTACACTTGAGACATGTTGGAGGAAAAAAACCCTGCGGCTGCCGACACGTCAGCAAGTTGTGGCTGCAACTAGAGTGCTGGCAGGCTGCGATTTAGAGTGGATCTTGGGGCATGTATTGTGAACTCGCCTGCTTCTATGGACAGCTCCATGTATCCCAAGTGTCTGTTCGAATATGTCGTTTGACTTGGGAGGTCAGCTAAGAAGTTGTTCTGCTTGACTCGTTCTCCCGGAGTCAGCCGAGACGTGCCTTCACCACAAACAACAGGAAGTCCCACAATGCGCTCACCAGAACGAGGACGCTGCGCCTGAGAAGTGATTCGATAATGGTTCGACTATGTCCAAACCGAAGATATCGAGTGCGTTAAATTATCGAACTTTTGGCCCAGGTGCTTCAGCGAAACGAACATGTAGACCTCTCCGGGGCACGCAGGAGGAATGGACTGGGTGGAGGCTAAACCTGACCAGTTTGTACTTGCTTGCAAGCGCCAAACTCCAATGCACAATTCATGGGCTTAAGGCTTCCGAATCTAACATGGCCCAATTACATCCAACAACCTGACATAAGCTGAGGCAGAAAGTCAGGACAATCGATGATCAGTGCCTTCATCGCCATGCAGGGCAGCTTTACAAGTGCCAAATTCGGCAGTTGGGTGAGGATTCCCACCTGGAAGGACGGTCAACTTCAAATTGCAACATGAGCCAAGGATGAACCCCTGAGCCGCACAGGCTAGTCAATTGTCCAAGCTGTGAGGCTGCCACAGTCTCCTCAAACTGGAACATTACCTGCGCTGATGCGGGGTCGGTTGAATCCCGGTATCAACCTCTGGTACTCCATTATGAGCAGGTACCGTGCAGTCACGGCGAGTTCGTGCCCTGACGCGGGTGTTCTCGCGAGGCGTCTCTCAGCATCAACGCACCTGTCTTCCTTAAAGGCTCACCGGGGTAGCATGCTGCTACCCTTTATATGTATCTTGCCATTGCCATCGGGATGGACGCCTTGCAGCACATTGCCCCCGGCCTTGTTGACGTAGCCTAGGGCAAAAACTCGAGGGACCTTGCCACGATGACTTAGCCTTGGCAACTTGGCATCTCTCTCAGTGACCCAAGCGAAGACCACTCCATGTGCAGTAGCACGACGAATTGAACATGAATGAAGGTTGTGGTTCCTGCTCTCTTGTCTGTCTCACGCAGCTTCGAGTTCGTCAGCTTCAAGCCATAGCCGAGACAGGCCACCACTATTGAGTAGACCGAAACACGACTACAAGCCACGTTTGTAAAGCGGCAAGTGCACCTTCGCGCTGTCCTGCCTGAAAGGAAAAAGGTCATGCGACCCAGATTAGCTGCGTAGACAACTTTTACGCAGCAGGTACTACAGCCATGCGATGCTTGCGGTACACTTCGAGGGTAAACTTGCCTAAGGGCCGTTCTCTCCAAGAGTTTATCCGCTGCTGGTGGCTTGGGGAAAAGCTTTCCAGCTTCATCTCTGGAATAAGACCGCCCGTATATTCCGGCGGCAACACAGCTGGAGCGAAGAGCGCTGCGAGTGCCACAGCAGAGGCTGTCAACTGGTCCGGATTCGAGGCCTTGAAACAGGATCCAGGCTTTGCCAGCTCGGCCTCCAGCTTGACAATGGCCTCCTCCAAGTCCTGGAGGCCCTCCCAGGGATGCTGCAGGGATGATGGCTGCGCTGCTACTTGGGTTACAGACACTTTCCCTCATGCCCTGGAGGCCTTGGCTTGACGCGCTGCATCACCCACCATCTGGTCCCGCATTTTCCCAGCCACCTGTCCGGCTCATGGATTCGCGTTCGCAAGCAATGCAGCAATTGTCCTGTCCTAGCTAAAAAATCCACGATTTCACCATTTCGGTGGAGGCAGCTGACGCGCATTTTCCCGGGTTGCCAACACCAAAAATACAGTTTGGTTCCTTGCACGAAGTTGCAGGCTAGCTGCCAATGCTCGTCGAGGCTATTCAATTCCACTAATTGGAGCCCTCTCTTGAAAACCACATCCCAGAACTTCTGAATTAAATTTCATCGGCCAACACCTGAAAAACCCTTGAAGCCGTTGTTACTTGACATGGAGCTTTGCTATTTCCGCTCCTCGGTCCTCGTTATCCTCCTCACTTGACTATGTCCGACGGTGTGCACAGTCTTAATCCTAGAGCCCTGTGACTGGAACGCTGAACGGCGAATCGACATTGCGTGAGGCATGAGGCATGAACCCAAGAAGAGTTGCAAACAACTTTTAGCTGTGTTGGGGAAGCCTGACGTCCTGAGAATGTGCGCCAAGCCACTGTGCGGCGAAAGCCGCTGATGCCCCAAAGGAAATGCTGCCACCAGGAAACTGGTGCAGTCTTGCCAAACTCGTGAAAAGTGCCGTCCTGTTCATCCTTCAAGAGATCGGAATAGGTGACGCTGCGAGTTCGTGGGCCAATCACGTAGTTGAGAGTCTGAAACACATCTTCAGGTACATCTCCAAGACCGGTGAGCTTCAGCACCTGCCAAGAATCGTCAAAGACCTCACCATTTCCGGTCACGTAGAGCGGGGTGCCGCTGCCTTTTCCGGTGCCCGCCTCGCGCGCGCGCGCTTGCGAATTCGCTCCACCGGGCTAAAGAACATGTGGAGGCCCGGCAGGTAGGGGTACTCAGTGAAGGGGATCCTTGGCATCAGGAAAGCTGCCGAGCCATCGCTGAGCAGTACGTGCCCCAGGGCCCCCACATGCCACCTCAGACAACCTCCTTCCACATGGGACTCTGCAATTGCATGCCTCTTTCTTTAGTACACAGTGAATGGGTGTCTAGTTTGCGGCTCCGAGAGATCAAACTCAATGGATGCCTCATGCGTGTGCTTTCGGTGTGGACAAGCACAAGCGAATCTGGTAGAGCCCTTGACGTGGACTCGAAAATACCAAAACAAAATAAACACTCACTAGTTCCGTTGAAGCATCTTTGCAATGTGCAGGGACCACCTGGCCAGCTCGCAGTAGTGTGAGAACGGGATTGTGTAAAGCTCCCCTGGGTTCGCCATTGCTTCGCGGACTAGGGGCGAATCTGCGGCGTCCTCAGAAGGAATACCCTGAGCCTGGTGGTCTGTGATGTACCGGACAGTGTTATCAACAAGCTTCACCCTGCAGTGTGGAAGCGACGCACCATTCATGTGGTACGGCTCGTATGCGCAAAGCCCTCGACTGACTGCAGCTAAGGCTATTGCGCGGCGTATCGCATGGCACCCTTTCGAGGGTGGCACAACCTTACCATGCGACCCCGGCAAGATCAGTTGAGGAATTGAGGCGCAGTGCAAGACGAGCCCGAGACTGCACAACGTCCGTCACTAAGTAAGGGATCGAGAACCTTGGATCGGCAGGGCTACGCAATAAGTCCAGGTCCAGGCTGTCCTGGATTACGTCAGCATGTGTCCGCTCATGCCAGTTAAAGCTGCTAAGGAGGTACAGCGGACATGCGCCGAATCCGGGGGAAACATCTGCTGCCTTGCCTGCACCCATGTTTAGGCACCCAGCACCTGGGACATTTTCGCAAGGAACGCGCCAGGTATCTGCCGAGCGTGGCAGGTGTCAGAGACCATGCTGCACTAAACGCGCGGTATCATCGTGGGGCGCCCTCCCAACCGGATTGTTGACGCGGCTGACATTTTCGTTGCGTACTCAAGACACGTCTGCATCACAAACCTTCAGCCTCTGAACTGCGAGTGGCAGACCTAATGTTCTCGGAATATTCAGAGGGGCGAGGCAAGGACGGTTGTTGACAAGTATCGTGAGTCCTGCAGGGCAGCACCAAAAATCAAAAGTATCCGGGGTCAAGACATGCAGCAGGGTCCGACATTGCGCAATAGCAAGTCGCGAGACTGACTTGCAGCTTGCAGAGAGCTGAGCGGCAAGTGGTATGTTTTAAGAGAAGCTTCACAAATAAAACGGCAGCCAGAAAATTGGAATTGAGCCAATGTGGTCGCTGCACTAAGGCTGCGACAACTGCATGTAAGTGAGTGAGATTCGCATCGCCAGGTTTGAAGCCTCTGCTAGCGCCGATGATCATGTCGGTCACTTGCAACTTGCGACTCGTACACGGCATGGTCCGGCGCAAGATTGAGCACTGACTCGCAGTCTCACAATTGAAATCTCAAGTGCAAAACCCTGAACTCGAAATCTGTCGGGTAATTCGGCTCTTGCCACACTTTTTCCAGCAGCTCCCTTTGCTTTGTTGCTGCGCCAGATCCCCGTGCCCAGAAGCTCCGAATGCTCGGCCTCCAACCTCGCAGGCATGCCGCATGCGATCATAGAATGGCCATGGGCGCAGTTTGAATGGATTGAGCTCGGCAAGGCATGATAGCACTGACAGACTTGTGCACGAAGGTCCGGTAACAACATCACAGCTGATTTGCGGATTCTGCAAAGGCTGCTCTATGCAGCCATGGTTTGCCTCAGTAAGCCTGCGACCATGGCACTACGTCCAACCAAACAAACCATTGGGAAGCCGGTTTGGGTGGAGGTAGCCACACACCCCTTTCGCACTGAAGTGTCAGATGCCCCTTGCGCAACTGAGTCCACAGCCTCTGTGAGCCTTGGCCTTGGCCATCACCGCCTTTCTTCTTCGGGCAAGCCTCCGATGAGCTCCTCCAGCGGCACCAGTTCGAGAATCCCGGATCCGAGGATTCCGACAGAGTTCGTGCAGGAGAGGCTAGGAAATACATTGAGGACGAGACAAAGGCATTGGGTTCATGCACACCTCTTTGCTTGTGCAGTCGGAGATCCAGCTCCACCGACATCGACAACAGCTGAGTGCGGTCATGGCACTGCCACCGTCTTGATCCCCAGGCCGATTTGTACGCACCGAAAGGTCGAGGTAGTTCACCCGCGATCAGGCATCGCTTTCGACTGCTGACTCCTCACCTGCGCAGATCCACCATTTGGCTGGGACTCCACCAACATCTTCTTCGCGCACGCAGGACAGATGCGGATGTGCCTAGGCGGAATCAGGCTCTCCCTCCTGCACATGTTCTATGTTGTATACAGAAACGACGGACCGCCATGGTTAGGTAGTGTCAAGCTGCTCCGCTGCACCGACAATAGTTCTGGTGCCCGTACCTCGCGTCCATGCCAGGTCTGTAGTGATCTGTTTTACGAATGGATGGTGAACCGACTTTTACTACAAGTATTTACTTTTTAGAGGCTTCCACGTGCTCTCTTGGCAATTGCAGTTGAGGATCGGGACGTCCATCTCGAAGACTTTCTCCTCACAGATTATCACAACATCACAACATCCAAAGACTATGTGATGCTGCCGCAACTGTGGATGAAATGATGGTGTGGTGAGAAGCTACCGCCTCATGATCGACTAAATCGCATGTCGCTGCAGTGGTCCTCCGACAACCACATTCCAACAGCAATGGTGCGCATGGCATGGTCACCCCAACGGTGGAGCCAAAAGCCACCTATGGAGTCCAAGTACCTCCCAGGCAAGAATGATGCAGAAAGACAAGCAGATCAGCTAAAATAATCTCTACACAACTTTGGAACTGGCCTGAAGTAGTCCTGGTAGGGGTCAGATCTGAACCAATCCAGCTGCACGATCTCAATATCGTTCATGTAGAGCTGGTAGGTCCACTGAACATCTTCCTCTCTTACAAACTGTCTCAGGATCGGCGTTCCTCTCGGATCTATGCCTTTCATCTTCATGTACATCAAGGAATATTCCCAAAAGTGGCGAACGGCCCCTGGCAAGTCAGGCAGCAAGTGAGACCACGTGTAGACGTATCCGCCTTCGTGCATTGCGGAAATAGGATCTGCGCTGACTTCAGCGGGGAAGTAGCCATCCGTGTCCAGAGTCATCGCATACTGGAAATTCTGGAGGACCGGCTGCAAGAAGATCGTGCCACTTCGGAAGCGACACATGCCCCTGTATCCCAGAGACCACTTTATGTCGTCCAAAGCGGCTTTACGTGACGGGTCATCCAGAATGAAACTTGGTATCTCAAGGTAATCATCTACGTATGCGAACCAAATCCTATTCCTCGAAGCATTCACAATTTGCTGGCGGTGAATCTCAGAGAGCCCGTCATTGAAGACAACCACGGGGTAATCGAAGCGCCGATTGAAGCGCCGCCACAGACGAGGAAGGCTGTGCTGAATATCCTCGATGTCGGTGTCGTCATCTGATGTTAGGTAATGCAGCACTGCTGAGAAATTGCGGTCAGCGTCCCTTGTTCCTGCGTCCACCTGCTCACACAACGGCCCTCGATGTGGCGGAAAACATTCACAGAAACCTTTCACGCAGCGGCCTCGCTTCTCAGACTCCAAGAAGTATTTCATTCCCGGTATTTCGTCCAGCTGCTTCACAGCCCACTGCTTGAAAACTTCCCTGCTGCTGCCTGGGCCGGGCATCGTTCCAACCAGCACTTGATCTTCGGATGCCTCGTCCACTTTTTGCCAGTCCTCTTCATCTGTCTTGTCCGCCGATTTTGAAGCCTGTGCCTGACGGGCGAGCTCATCACGGCGGCAGTCTGCATCTCCGGATATCCACCCACGCTCGGACTTGATCTCTGCCGGGCGTCCTCCAGTCCAAATCCAGCAGAGAGGCTGGCCATAAAGAGCGGTGGGATCATACGTCCAATAATTGCACGCAGAAGCCCTGCAGTGAGCTTCGCAAGCACCAACCGAATCCTGAATCGTCTCTGAGACATATGGATCATTCCCCCACCCACGATGGTCTGGACGCACGCAACTCTCCGCTTCAACTTCTGAGTAACTATCTCGATTGGCCAGGTGGGCTTGGCAGTCAAAGTTTCGTCGCTGAACTGGGATGCTCTGGCCTCAGCTTTAATCCCCGTTTTGCAGCCAGCATGGAGCATGCAAGTTATGAAAAAGCTTTCTCTGCGCTGTGCAGCCAAAGCACGGTCTAAGAAGTAGCAAATGATTTTTTCCTTTTCCCGTCTGGGCACGGCAGGATCTGCCTCGGCGAAGCTCCTATCGCTGATGAGCCCTCTGCCACAAAGGTAAGGTAACAGGAGAAGTTCGTGGGCTCAACACCTTAACGGAAGAGCCGAGTTGATCTTGCCCCTGTGAAAGACAATACTCGTGTCGTTGATACGTGATACCTGGCTCCCACCCTTCAGCCAGGCAGCGAGACGACCCATGTCCTCAGGAGAAACCATGGGTATTCAACAGTCCTCAAGCTTCGCCTATCTTTAGTAGCAATTTCAATACCCAGTGGCTGGCCCGGCTACCAGCTCCAGCTTTGAAAAGTAGCGGCTGCCAGTGGCGCAGTGCCAACCTGACTCGCTGAGTCAAGAACGGAACATGGAGGAACCATGTGGAACCTGCCATTACCCGTGCTTGCTCGGCAAACACCGTGCAAGCACGAGGAGCGCTTTTTGAAGTGAGCACGCTGTGAGCAGGCGCGTCCAGCCATGCACCCTAATCATGGCCATGGACTGAGCCTCCCGCCCCTCAACCAGCTGGAGAAAGAAGAATCGGGATGCCTGGCTCTTCTTTCTGGAGAGCTTGGAGTTGCTGACGGAGGATCAGGGAGCAACAGCCGAGAACACCTCCAACGCATGGCAGAAAGCTGGAAGCAACGAGGCGGAAAAGCAAAAGGCGAAGATCAGCAGCACAAAGCTAGGTCCAAGCCTAGGTCCTACAGTACACTCTAGGTAGGTGAGACAGACCAAATGTTAGGGAGCAAAAGACACAACAAGCTGCAAGTAAAAAGCCTCAGAGCAAAAGACGATGAATGAAGCGGAAGGAACGGACCAATGCGGAAACAACCCCAAAAAAATAACACATTCAAAAGAGGTTGACCCAGAAACACGATAAAGCTGTAAGCGACGAGGCTCAACAGGCTTTTGCAGATTTGCCCTCTGCCAGGAAGGGGGACCCCTGAAGACACCACAAAGACCGGAAAAGTTAAGACCGGGTCAGGTGCTGCTGACTTGCTTGAGGGCGAGCCAGATGAGTCTGGATGTCCTTCCGCACATAGACAGCATAGGCAGAAGAAATGTGGTGTAGAGTGTACCCTTGGCCAGGCGAAATTTCTGCATCACACGTATAGAAAAACTCTCGCAACACTGTTGACGCTGGACTGCCTCTATCGCGCATACCTGAAGACTTTTCAGCAAAGATGCGGAACTTCTTCACACTCATACGATCCAGCATGCTGTCGACAGCTGCCAATGAGCACTGCCCCATCCAAAGGGCCGCGGTTAGGTACTCATCCATGGCATCATCACCGAAGCCATCTGCCAGATCTTCCACCGAATGCTGCACCCAACCTTTTGCTAAGCGGGTATTACGCCATGCCGGCCGCATGATATGCCACCATGCCTCATATCTGGGGAGCACCTCAAAAGGTGGAGGTATGAGTGGGTTGATCGGCACGACGAGAATCTTTGGCTGCAAGGGCGCGCCTGAGAAAAGATACTCGATGGCATGGCAGTTGTGGGTAGCAGGATGAAGGAAGAATAAATCGGGCGCGGGTTCGGTGGACTGTCGCCACAGCACATCTAGCCTGTGGAAGAGGTGCTCAATAGACACTGTGTCAAAGTGGTGGCTGTCGTAGGGTCGCAGCGGATCGATAAACTTGCTAATAGCTGCCTGCGATACATCGCCCAGCCGGCGTCCGGCAATACGAAGTTCGCCCTTGTAGGGAGGGTGTATATTCACAGACCACACATACCCACCGTAGCCGAGCACTTCCAAACACAGACTTGGGTCGTAGTATATATCCGTTCCCGTGCAGCTGAAGTTCTGTGCCCAGGCACCATCTGCAGTCGGCCTCACGGCAATGAAGGAGTGCGATAGATCCATCCTCGCGGCCTCAATCTGCTCCAGCATCTGCATGACGGTAGGGACGGGCTTGGATCCCCACGGCGGCAGCCGCCACCGTCTGGGCCACGAAATATCCGTGTCTCCGTCTCCGATGAACGGCGACAGAGACGCATCGCACAACCGGCCCGTGGCACCCCCCTTGCCACCAGGGCCAAACAGAAGCCGAACCGCTTTCCCTCCCGTGGCTAGGGACTGGAGCACCGGAAACGAAAGCTCTCCCAAAGCTTGGGGCGATCGCTTGCTGGGACGTGTCCCGGGCAGCGGATAGATGTAGGAGCCAGATGCCGATGCTGGATCCGACTCGTCAAATGTAACACCGGATAGAATGATGTGGCTCTCATTGCTCTTGGACCTCAGTCGGACGTGGCATCCTGCTGAAGTGCTGTAGGCAGGCTTTTCGATGGACGGCTATCAGGCACAACATGTATCTGCGAACCAAGACACTCCAATGAGAGCACCTGGGAGGGTCACGAACAGACGGTGCTAATTTTGCAGCAGCTTGCGTTCATAAAGCGTTTGCATGTGTACATTCTCCTGAGCTTGCCCAGGGAGCTTGCCTGCATGGCTGGGAAAAGGATCCGCGACGCCACTCGAGCAACGCACGTCCCGTACGCCTCGTCCCAATCGATACCTGTGGACATTTAATCGCCGATCCATGAGGGGAAGGCAGCTCTGGTGGCTACAAGCCGTCGACCAAGAGCCTATGAGCGGATAGTTCATTCGCACTGGTACGAAAATCAGTAGATCGCTTCTATTCTGCGACTTACCAGTTCTACAAGCATTCGGTTTGTAATTCTTAGTCTTCGTATACCCATATGATATAGAAACAAGAAGTGTGTTCCAGGCCGGCCTGATACTTGCTGCCGGGGACCGTCGAAGACCAACGTTGCCTTAGTAGCAGTAGCCCTAGAGCTGTTCTCCTCAAGTTCGCGTGTATCTAGTTTGCGTGGTGTAGATGTCTAAACACTCCTTTTTCTGTGTATGACTGGGGATCTGCAGATTATCGCAATGGCAAGAACTTTTACATACACTAGTATGTGAGACTTTGTAAGCCTTGGTTGCGACCCACATTCCCCAAAGGTTTGCGAAGTGCGGTTCAGACACCGCATAGCTCTTGGCTTCGCGGAGATAGCTTTGCGAGGCCACCAGGAAGTCTCGTCCGCCCTCTCCGACGAGAAGCTCCAGATCCAGCTGCAGGTTGTTCAGCCTGATTCAGCATATGTTAGCAGGCAAACATCCCAACAAGGAATGACCTCGAAATTTAGTTTCCCTCCGACTGGCCACAGACTCGCATGGAACTCATGGAACCGAACAGTGGGTTCCAGGATCTTAGTCCCTACGCTTCTCCTATCCACGCACACAGGCCGACACGAACACTGATAGCCAAGGCACTTCTCAACCAGCTGCAACTGTGAGAACGCCATGTCGAGCTCGGCTGGATCTGCACAAACTTGTGGGCACAGGATATAGCACCTGAGTCCATTCTTGCCGTTCAGATGCATGAGGTACTGGCTGATACGGACCTTCCACATATCGGGGCCCGTGCGCAAACAGACGGAAAGTGTCTGCAATCTCCTGCGTGCACCAAGCAAAGCACCAAGGGGAGCTAAAGCAGATTATAAAACCAAGCCACCAGGAAGTCCAGCGCCACGGCATTGAGCTGAAACAGCCGGACGTGTTCCGGAACAATCTTTGGTCTACCGTGTCCTCTGCAACCAGACAAGCTACATACAAGGACACGAAAAAGTCTCAAAGGCGCGTCAAGATGTTGCTTCCTTTGTAGTCTGGTAAATTTGCAAACAAGAAGCGGTAGCCACCGTAGAAACCAAGAAAATGCTCTAGGGTGTCACGCAGTCCTTCCTTGGTTTTTTGTTGCGAGCATGTGCAACTCCCTACAACTCTCTTCCACTGCCCTGGCAAACAAACTTCCTAGCCTGCCCCTTTGCCGTCTGATCAGCCCGCTGGTTCAGTGCTTTCACATAATGCCCGAGCGGCATAGCTTCTGAAGAGCTGGCGATGGTGGGCGCAGCCAAGCGGCCGCAGCGCCACCGTGGGTGCCAAGCAAAGCTGGGCAAAGCAGCATACAAAAGAGGTGCAGGCAAAAGATGCTGCTGGGTTGGAACGGCTTTGGCATTCTGTACCGTGGATGGCCTCCAGCTCCTAGGCTTAGGCCTCTAAAGCAGCATTCTGTGACCGATTCAGATTCACTGAAACTCTCATGCACCAATGAGTGGGAAACCAGCGACTCCGAGTCGAAACGCTGAAGCAAGGTGCAGCCCAAGTCTCCCAGAGCAACGCGGCTTCCGGTCTGCGCATGCTCACGCGCTCACCGAACTCCGCACGCAAGGGCCACAGCAGCCATTGCAGTTCAGGGCAGCGTTCAAGGATCAGGGCAGGGAATCAGGGCCACCAGGGCCTAAAGTAGGGACCCTGGGATGCTCCGACAGAGGTAGGACAGCTAGGACACAGGAGTGAAAAGGTCATGTTTTCGAACATCATACGTCGCCACACCTCGCAATCTGCCTCTTGAACCGATGCGGCCTGAAACAAAATCCTCGTCAGTGTTAACCTTGAACTTCCCGTTTCGAAGTTCATGAAGCCCGTCGACGCTGGGAGTTGGACGAGACGATCTCCTTCTGGCCTCAGTTCCACTGAGTTTGCCGGGCTCGCTCGAAGAACCTTTTCCCTTTCCCTCGACCCACCAGTTGAGCAGTATGTAGCAGCTCCACGGCCAAGACGATGAAAAGAGAAGCTCGAGTCCCGAGAGAAATTCAGGAGAAGCAACAGCAAACACTATCACTACCGCCACCGGTGAGCCTTGGTGTTGCAGACGCCATGTCAGGGGCGCCGTTGGGCCACACCTCGTGCGCATCGCTGACTGCAACAGCTACGGCCAAGAGTCAAAGACTGCAGTGTGCCTGGAATTTACAAACGCTCGGAGCCGGCCGACAATCTCAGAAAAAGACCAGAGCAGATCAGGCTGAGGAATAGACGAAGTCGCCCACGTAGTCGATGTCGGCTTGCACCTTTCTCAGGCAAGGTTTTTTGGGACACTGTGCAGTTCTGCCAGAGCACGATGCAACAACCACTTTGGTGCCTGCGCGTTTGCGCGGCCTCTTGCTGTGAAAATCCACAGCAGCACGTAGACAAGAAACAAGATTATGATGGACTGCCTTGGCGCACAGCCGACAGTAATCACACAGATTCAGTCACAAGAGCGCGAAGAGTGAACCAGTCCCTGCGATCCCGAGATTCGGGCACAACAAGCACACCTTCCCATGACTCCCTCAGCTCAATGAACTCCTTGTCAGTGCAAAGGCCTGCCCCGCGCGAAGGATGAAGAAGCTCATGTAGGTGATCATGGTTGGACGCTGAGACTCTCGTCGTCCGTTGGTGCTATGCCATCGCGGATGTGAAGCTGGGACAGCTGCTAATACAGAGTGCGATGGAGGTGATTTTATCAAAGGAGGCCAGGACCACCATGAGCAAACTCCGACCTGGAGAGGGCAACAAGACCGCTGTGCTCGGAAGATCCAAAGGAAGATCTGAGGTGCCCAGCTTAAACTTTTGACGTAAGACTGCTGGGACCTGTGCCGGTGGATGTCCCAAAGTCAACGCTCGGGGCTACGACAAGCTGAGGGCCCGGCAGGAGGCAAGCATAGGAGCTATCTTCATCCGGTCCTTGGACCCATTGGCGCGGACTAGCTGACTAGCCAGCTAGGCATATCCTTGCAAAAGCGTTGGCAATGTGTGCTATGTCGCTTTTGGCAGCTCAGCAGAGTCGCGAAAACTACGTCTGCGAACCTCCTCGCACTAACGAAAACCGCAAATTCTTCTTTCTTTGAAGAAGATTCACACATAGCTCTCCGACCCCGGCCTCAACCCCGTACGAGCTCTCCTTTGAAGGAGTACTTCACGGGACTCAGAAGATCACGCGCCAGTTCCGCAGATTCTGAGATTTTTAAGATGTCGCCGGACCTGTCAAAGGCTCTGCTCGCGAAAGGCTCGGCTCTTCGGCTTGCGAGGGGCGCGAAGAGCCGAAGGTCGCGAAGAGACGAGGACAGACGAGTGGTGGGGCAGTGGGGCAACAAGAAGTCGAATTCCTTCTTGGGACTTTAGGACCTAGGACTCCTAGGACTCTGCCTAGGACCTAGGATTTTGGCTGCCCAGCCACTGCACAGGAACCGGTGTCGGCGACATCAGCGCCAGCAGCGTCGGCCAGTGGCTCTTCTGATGCTCGCCGTTCAGTCCGCGGGACTCCACCACAATTTTCCCGGCCTCGGGAACTCAGAGTTCCGTGGCCCAAACAGAACTTGAAGTACGGAGCTTCTTGAAGCGAGGGGCTGGATCCAGGACCAGCCGAGGCCATATAGCCATGCCAGAGAAGCTTTCAGCTGTTTGCTTTGCCAGAGGCCTGTCATGTGCTGGCAGGCTGCAGACCCTACAGGGCAACATGATACTATGATACGTGCAACATCGTGCAACACAGCCTCGCAGCATCAGCCTTTGTGTCTTCTTTGGTCGTCAATGCCTCGGGTGCGCGGATCTGAATCTGACCGCGAAAGGCCGTGTACTGTCTGCATTGGGTCACCTCAAAGTACTGGTCATAGTTGGCTCGAAGCCGATCTTCCATCACCTTGAAGTTGAGAGGTTTCTGCTCCCAGCGCCCCGCTGGCAGCTCGCCCTCACCAAAGCGGATCTCCTCCAAAACCTGGCAGGTTAGTTGCGGCGTGGTTGGATCCGGAGTCTCTCTGGCGCCTGGGGATCAGAGATCAACTCCAATGTACGGTCCCGGGGGTTCAGAGTCAGCGGCTGGCCCTGGAGCTTCTCGAACCTGGAAAACGGCACAAGAAACACAAGGCGCCTGCAGCATGCTGGGCATGCTGCATGCTGCTGACTACTGACACCCCAGGTAACCATAGGTACCCCTTTTGCTGTTTCGAGTCCGAGCCGCTTTGGAGGAGCCAGTACGGGATGGAGGGCGTAGCTGACAGGAGCAGTCCAAGTCTGCACGATCGCAGGAATGTAATTCTCCGGGTTGCTGGGGTCCTTCATGTGCCGCTTCTGCGCATCCTCAGGTCCACTAAAGGATTCCGGGCTTGACACGCCGGCCAAAAGCCTGAGGAAAACGAAGACAAGAACCCTCAACTTCAGCCAGCATGCCTTCATAGAGGCCAGAATGTTCTCCTGCGGCTTTCAAAGCGAAACGTCATCAAAGCAAAGCCCCTGTCTACGGTAGAAATCGGGAGCAGAAGGGTGCCACCAGTACTTCACGGCCTGGATTGGGGGAGTCACCTCATGTCTAGTACCAGCCGCTGGCAGCATGGACAAGCCAGATTTTCCCGTTGTGCTGTCACCACAAAAATGACAGCCATTGCGTTGCAGACCCAATCTGTCAGAGCTCAACCGAACCGGGCACATGCATGCCCGGATCTTGCGCCATTGAAGTCCAAACAATGACTCTTGGATTGGTAGGGGCAGACTTTCGGGATTCCTGAGTGGCAAAGGCTCCGACGACCTCTGCCAACACCAGGTCCACCTCCACGACAAGAAAGCAGGCAGGCACGGGACTTCCGTTGCATAAGAGTAAATTGCTAAATGTTCACGTCTGAGCCCCTGCTCCCTCTAGTCATGTCAGGCACATTCCATGAGCTGCTTCAGTGGAGGGCCATGCCATACATGTCGCGGACTTCAACCACAAAACAACGGGAGCAGAAGTTCAGGTTTCGGGTGCGTGCGCTTCCGGCAGTGAAGCCGCCTTTTCTGGCAGGGTCACGGCAGTCGAGAATCCATCAATCACCTCTCCACAAGGTTCTGAGGCTCTGTGTGGACACCTGCAACTAGATTTGGAGACCCCGGCCCGTGCCTCAATCACGCCTTCAGGAATATCCTCCTGCTCTAAGAGAAAGGCCCGCGCTCTGTCGGCAGCCTCTGGGTTACCTTCAACAGCGTAGACCTTCTTTGCGCCAGCCCTAGCGGCCACAGTAGCGAACAATGCGAAGGGGCCCGTCCCAATGTCCAGCACTGTCACGCCATCGCGGCCGCGTATTCTTTCTTGGATGGCCTTGATGAACTGAGGCGTCCGTCGAGTGTCGTCCCGTTCAGCATTGTACTGCTCTTCGTAGAAACGCAGAAATTGCACACCATCCTTTGCCGGCCAGCTTGCCGAGAGCGTGGGAGCATCCTCTTCGGCTTCAGCCGGCATCGGGAACGCGCCTGCTGTGGCAAGGCCTGCAGGAGCTAGGCTGATAACATGCCTTCGGCTCGCTGTCTCGTGCCCGGCTTCAGTGCCTCTCTGTGCTCTGTGCCCAAGAGGCACCAGGAAACTGGTGATGGTGTGGTGGCTTCCAAGTAGCCCGGCAAATGCGAGAAAGAAGCTTCGAAAACTTGCCCTGGGTGCCTTGTGACGTCTCATTTCAAATGACAGGTGCCAGTCCTTCCCCTGCCGTGACGTTGATCCTCGCGGCCGGTCACAACTCGCCCAAGCTCACCAATCCATGGTGCGACTTTGGGCCGAAAATGCCAACATGCGAGAAGCCTTGCACACCACATTCCCCGTGCACGGTCCACACCCATTGCCTTGTGTTCATCTGCCTGGCGCTCATACTGTAAGTTCCGCACTCCAAGCTTTCAGAGCCTGGGGCACGCAAGCAACGGGTCTAAACACAAAGGGCCCACCGGGTCACTCCCGTTGAGCGCTACAGCACCGACCGACCGCATACGAACACCATGAGCATGTCCCGAGAAGCCAACGCAACTACTGACGGGCAACTACAGAAGTAGCCACGGAAAGCCGCGCCTCCTTCTTTCCGAAACTGTCTGACGTCATGCCTCGGTTAAGGGCCCCCAACCTTGGACAGCCTCTTTAGCAGAAGTGCAGACCAACTGCACAAAAACAGCTGATGCGATTGCTTCGATTAGATTTGCCTCGCTGTGCTGCGCAGAGACATCCAGTTCGACTCTTCAGCAGGATTCCAGGATAGCTGTTGGGTGGCAGGGGGCCTTCAAAGCATTGAAAAACAAGTAATTAAAAATTGCGCGGGCTTCGGCTCTACAGACATTGCGGGCCAAGCACTGCAGGACACGGCCCTCGAACTGGACGCTCATGTGATACACTATACGGCACAGTACCAAACCGTCGGACTGACAGCTCGGTGCGTCTGGACCGTGTAGGCAGCGCTGCGGCTGCAATTTAATATCCAAAGCTCATTCTGCGCAACAACCAAGCCTTGGGCCTCTCGTGAATTTTCGTCCGGACTGCCCCGAGACGCCGTGAAAATGAGACCTGTCACGCACTCATACTACCAAGCAGGATCTGCAGCACGCACGGAGTCGAAAGTTCAAGTTCGGACTGTGCCAGGCTGGCGCATGTGACCGGGCTGAATTCAGTGAAAGTTGTGACCTCGGAAACTTACACACAAAGCTGCTTGGGTTTGAGCGAGGCTTGCAACATCTGCAAAGAGAAGTGGCCCAAAGTCAGCGGAAAGGAGAGAATTAAATAACAGCAAGCACTCTCAGAATACGGAATGCCGACAGCTTGCTATCCATTCAAATGCTCGCAGAAAACTTTTTGAAGTGCCTCACCACCGCCACCAAAGATGACGTATCGAACGCTTCAATATCGGAACTGGCTCTCAGATCTGCGGAGTTCGGCAGCCACTCCTGCGTGAGATGAAAGGGCTTACACTTTCACCAATGTACAACACAGGGATCCAAAGCATGTCAACGTGAAACGATCAGCCACTTGCATCCGGACATGGTTGCCTGTGAAGATTAGCAGCTCGTTTTGCCGTGGCCCGGCTGCATTGTGCTGCATTACTAGACTGGCCGATCTTGAAATTAGCACGATACCTTCATCCCTGTCGAAGAACTGCCAGCGGGAGTCACAGGTTCTGTGTCCGGATGTGACACGTAGAAGCCCGCAAGACGTCACTGCGGCAGTCTTAGACATGTGGCCGACGCATAGCTGCATATTGAACTGACAAATGCCGATGCTGCTTCCCTTGGATGCCCAAGCAGACAGCCGCACAGGGCGAGCCAGGCTAGGCAGATACGGGCGGAGTATATCATCTAGACTAAGTTCACAAGCCCATGCGACAGTAGGTTTGATGGCCTCTCGATTGGCCTGTCTCGTTCCGCAGGCTGTCCGGAGGCTCCTATCCAATATTCGCATGTATTGACAACTGCAGTACAACAGCGTCGCCGGCAACTGCTTCATGGAACAAGAACAGTTACGACTCTGTCCGGAGTCCTTGTCCGAAAGCAGATTCGGTACTACTACAGGTTGCACGGCGACTTGCTTTTGGTCCTGCCACGCGAAAGGGGAACCTTGATCAAACTGAACTTGTGCAACGGTCTTACTAGACTGCAGTACCTACTCAACGCATATTCCTTGACTCCGCCATACACGGAAAGCTTGTCAGATCTGGGCGATGGTACTTTGAAACCAGTCCGAGTCGTCTGCACATAGCTATGCATCATCGAAACTGTGAGTTGTGCCAACATGGTGTATGCAAGCATGCCCGCCTGCGCTTCATGTGAATCCTCTAAACGCAGGGTCTCCTGTCCTAATGTTGCCTCACGAACACACGCCGCAGGGCTGCTCCGAAATTGCATGCTTCAGAATCCGCCTGTCAGTGCGAGTTGCGACCTTGAGCTGTGTCTTGTCTCGCCTGCAGTTGCGTCACGCCACGTGCGGATCAACGTGCGCAAGCAAATCACACACCACAATGTCAAAGCGGACTGGTCCAAGCCAAGGAGCACACCCTTCTCTGCTGTATGTTGAAGTACGGATGCGATTCTTCAATCTGTCCGGCATAATCGGCAACTCGCCGTTTTTGTCCATGCCCGCGAATTCGAGCTGGTCGCCGAAAATGTGCACCAGAGTGTCCTTCAATACTTCTTGATTTGGTTCAACTCAGCTTACTGTCAGGTAGCGGTTCATGACCGTTCGGGTGCTCGATGTTTGGTACCTTCTCTGCCTTGTCCAGCCAAAAGTGCACATCGTCTACATGCTCGCGAGCACATTATTCGCGGGTGCATGCGAAGCATGTGTCGGCGCCTGGTGACACGGTTTCATGTGTGGGCCATGGCCATGTATATAGGCAGAATCACGTGCATCGTGCCCACGCAACTCATGTACGATGAGCGTCGTTCTCGGCAGCTTGCGCGGAGATGTGCATGTGCCGAAGCCATTCCGTGATGCGTGCATCGCGCACGGTTAGCATGTGGAAGTCCGTCTGCACTCGTGCATGTGGGTGGCAAGTGGGTGTTTGTTTGTGGTTTGTGCTTGTGCGCTTGTCTACTTTTGTAGTGTGTTCGTGTGTGTGTACTTGTTGCACTTGTGTTTGTGTGCTTGTGTGCATGTGTTTGGCCTTTGTTTGTCTTCGTTTGTGTGTTTGTTTCTTGTTTGTGCGATCGCCCATGCGCAGGTGTCCGTGTCTGTACGGGTGTGCTTGGTCTTGTCTGTCCGTCCGTCTGGCCATGTCTGGGTGGCTTTTCATCCGACACTGCATGTCTAAAAGCTTTGTATGCATTAGTAGTATGCGCTATCTATACATATAGATGTACATATACATATACACATACAGTCACATACATATACAGATACAGATACATAGACATTGACATCGACGTGTACATGTACATGTACACAGCCATAGCCATAGGCGCGTGCAGTATGACACACACGTACAGATGCATACGTGTGTGTCCGTGCGTATGTATGCAATGAAGAGACAGAAGGAGAAGAATGCAATCAAGAAACATCGAGACAAAGGAGAAAAATGCAAAGAAGAAACATCGGCCGGCAAAGCAAAGACCACGAACTGCCAGCGGCTCCTGAGCGACGATGCGCTCACAAATCAGTCTGAGCCTGCCAGACTGCCTGGCTGTTGCTTCAGCCCAGGATGTCAATATCGCCCCACACTCTGGCTTGAAATGCCAGTTCTGGCCAGGGAAAATCATACATCAAACGACAGAGACAGCAAAGCCATTCGTGGTGTTGTGGGTCAGTCCTCTCTTTGCTTCCTCGACTGTGTGCTCAAGATTCTGCCGCGCCGCGATTCGCACGTCCATGGGCACTTTGACAGCTTGGCGTCCTCACAAGACAACGCAAAGTGTAAGACTGAAAATTCAAGAACAAGCAATGTGGCCAAATAATTGTCCGCAAGACTTCCGATGGCTCAAGTAAGGTGCCAGTCAAAGAGATTTTTGACTTGCACGCGACAGAGAGGAGCCATGGAATGTCGAAGTCAGCCTGACTAGCTGTGGCCGCTACGTGGAACCACAGGGCTTTGAGCCCGAATTCGCCAGCAGGAAAGTCCCGTCAGCTTGCAGCTGTGGCTGCACGTAGGATGCTGTTGGCGATGCGTTCGGATATGTAAATGCCCGCTTGCTGTGCTCGCTGAAGCACAGGTATGGCCAGCTCACTTCGACCCCGACGATGGGCCTGCAGAAGGAAAATTTCGATGGACTCTCTGGGGAGGCCGACCGGGCAGCTGCTGAGGAAAGCATCGTCTAAGCACCTCAGTCACAAAGCGATCAGCCGCTGAGATGAATCACTGTCTGTTTTCTACGGCATCCAATGCCAGCCAGACCTGAAGACTGAACTGCAGCACCAAAGTCACTAAAAGGTTAACATGGTGTAGTCTTGTAGTCTACTTTGTCGTCAGGCGGCCTTGCTGCCAGATCCAGATCTCCTTGTTGAAGGCTGCCACTCAGCAACATCTTGTACAATGAGGCATCTGCGTGGCATCCAGCCGTGGACATTTGGTCATAGATCTGAAAGGCCTGTGCCAGCTCGCCCTCTGCCACGCAGGCTGCCGCAAGGCCTCCGTACACCGGAGCATCAAGTTTGAGGCCATACTTTGGAGGAAGCTCCCTGAAAACTCGCATTGCAGCCCCCAGGTCCCCACAGCGGCTGTGCAGGCGGATCAGCAGCGCTAGTGTTGTCGAGGAAGGGGCAATCCCGGTTTCTTCCATATCGCTGAGGATCTGCTCGGCAAGCATAGGCAACTGCCTGTGTGCGCAAGCCTCCAGCACAGCATGGAATGTTGCGATGTCTGGTGCTACACCTCGTCGCCGCATCTGACCCAACATCTGCACACTACTCTCCAAGTCTCCTCTGGAAAGCTGCCCACGGATCAAGCATGCATAAGTGGACGAGTCTGGCTCTACGTCTTGCAACGTCATGTCGCGAATCACACTTGTCGGAAGGTCTGGATCATCGCTTTTGGCCAGAACGGTGAGTAAGGTGTGATACAAGCCTCTGGAATACTCAATGTGCTCCTTGGTCGCACAATACAAGTCCCAAGCTAAGGTGGCAGTGCCTTGCGCACTTGCCACCTTCAAAGTCTTCATAAGGAGGGCTGGTGCTCGGCTGAAAAGCGAGAGCTCCTGGACGGCCTCTTGAAAGGCCGCAGTCGACCCAGCAATGTCACCAAGCTGTATGGATGAAAGCACTTTCTTGCAAAATGCCTCCTCTGCAGCGCTCACACGCCTCGCCTCCTCCGTAGAGGAGCCATGTTCGCCCTGATCTCGACACTCCGGCGCTGCTTCGTGGTCCTTCGCGCACTGAACGGCCTCCCTTTTGAGAAGGCGGCCAGCCACAGCCCGGATCACGAAGAAGTTGAGAAGTACCAAGAGGACAATCAGCGAGTCCCAGCCTCAGTTCACGATTGCAAAAGGATGCGCTTTTATTTCTTGCCGGCCTGCACGGAAATGAAGTTGCCGACAAAGGGCCAAAACCTACCAACGGGCTCCGTGAGGTGGCGGAGCCCATGAAGGTCGAGAGCTGATGAATCGCCATCAGCAAGAGCTGCGTGGAAGGGGTAATAGGTATGAAGCTACGTTGAGAGCAGAAACAGCTCCGGGCACGAAAGAATTGAATATCCATTCCGTGAGGCTTAAATTGCTAGCACTCTGAAAGATGTCATGCAACTCATGTGTTTGCCCCTTGCCTCCCGCTCGCATTCTTCTGACAACTGGTGTTGGCGTCTGGTCCACGGCGTCGACGAGGCGACAAAGCCATTGCACGCGTCACGTGACTTTAAAGCAGCCCCGGTTCTGAAAACAGGGCGGAAAGCGGAAAGCGCAAAGTCTGTGTTCACGTGTATTACATGCTACGTCCTTCTCTTATCCGAGATCGAGCCGAGACCGAGCCGCCCCCAGTCGATTCCAAAATAGCGGTGCACTGAGGACTTCGCACAGATGAACGGCAGCCGCGATTGAGGCTGGGTCTCTCATCTAGCTCCTGCAGCGGCTCAAACCCGATTCTCCAACCGAGCCCAAACTTGACCAGTAGTCAAAGCAAGGGAAGCGCTTTTCCGCACCTAAGCCTACGAGCAGAGTTTATGAGCCACTGGGCGTGACCTAGCATTAAACACTTGGTGAAACAATGAAAGTGCGTGGTTGCGCCGATCCAGAAAGCTTCACAGAGGAGGCCGTGCTGCCTCACACACGCACACCAGATAAGTCATTTCTGTGAGGCTTCTTGCAGTCGCCTCTGCTCCTCTTCTTCTTGTGGTGTCAAGTGCCTCTTGGGCCGGGGCTTCCGCGTAATCTGACCCGATGGGCCAATGGAGACATCCTTAAATTCGATATATAAAGCGTAGAGCACGAGTGCCGCCACAACGCGGACACCCCACACTTCGAAGGTGGGCCGCTCGTAGAATTCCGCATTCGGGCCCTTGTCCTGCGGCTTCGGTTCCGGAGTGCTTGGCCCTTCCTTCCAACCAGGTGGCCGCCATTTCTGGCCCCCAATCGGTAGAGCCCCCGCTGACATGTGAGAACGGGATCCAGACAAACCTCGAAATGCTGCCCCCGCCGAAGGCCCTGATGTGCCAGCACTGGCACGTGGCAGATAGCTCTTAGGAAGGTGCATCGGCATAGATTTGCCATCTGAGTCCGTCACTATGTGCTTGCTGGGTGTGCCAGGAACTGCTGCCTCTTCTCCGACTGCATGGGGAAGAGCAGCTGTCTGATTGTTCAACATCTCCTTCATGACTTTCGATACACTTGGCTTGCTCGGATCACATCCTGGAGTTCGCATCTGTGGGAAACTGTCTTTGATGACCTTAGCTTGATACGGCTTGCATGACTCACATCCAGGCTTCAGCGCCCCCCTAACAGAATGGAAACTCCCCTCCAGCTAGGACTAGGAAGCGTGTTCACGAAAATTTGTTGCAGATCTCTTGCAGCTTGCGTACTGCAAGGCGACGAAGCCCGGCTCGCAGCGCCATCTCTTCAGCGCTAAGACTCTACGACACGTAGAGGGTAATCACGAGCGCCACCAATGATCTCCCAATGGAGTAGCATTGCTAGCTGGTTTATCTGCGAATGCAGCTTTACTCATGATGTGAGGCTGAGCGGAAGAAGGCCAAAGCTGGGTGGGAGGCACATGGCCTAACTGTTTACCAACCTTCCAAAATGCAACAGTTGCAGCGAAGGTGGACGGTGCGACAACTTCCCATATGCTGGAGCAGAACACGCAACATCTTGCAAAGCTGGATTCCTGGCGAGAACCGTACTATAATGCTATCATAGGTTACTGTCATAGACAAAACCAGTCTACAATGGGCTACTATATAATATATTAATAACAGATCGTAACATACTGTCATCAAGAAACGCAGCTTATAATTAGACGAAATGCGCTTAAACAGCTTATGATTTTTGTAATCATAAGAGCAGACGACAACGAACTATAATCCAAAGTGCTTCGCTGTCATCGGCTATAACAGATGTTAGTAAGCCAGCTTGCTCCCTGACATGCCTCCGATTCTTCATCACCGAGAAGCTGAGCCTCAAGGGTTCAACTGAACTGGCAAGGCCGACCGTAGACCATAGCACCGATATATATATATATATGTATACATGCCATACCATACACATACATATGTATGCATTTACATATGTACGTATCTATGTATGTGTGCATGTATGCATGCATGCATGCAGGTATATTATATTATATCGTATTGGACTATACCAGATTATGGTATTACAAGTTACAGACTGCACACGACACGCCGCACACCTCGCATCACACACCACACATTACATACTGGACATTGCCAAATGCACAATATGTGTGTATTCGCATACATACGCCATATTTAACTGCGTATATTGAATATTACGTATTAGGAACCATTAATCATACAGTAAATGCTGCAGAACGATTTACTTTGCGTATCTCTGAGTCCACATCCCATGAAGTATTTTAGCAACATGAGTGCTGAAACAACTGTCTTGCGGTCAGTAACTACGAAGTGAAACAAAAGATACATATATATATACAGCAACGGGCACATGTGCACATAACCAACTATATAAAAAAATATTAAATGCTAGATTAGATATGTATATATGTTATATAGATATATGTTATATAGACATAGACATATGTTGTAAGTTATATATTGAAAACTATATGTGGCACTGCATCTTGAAACTATCTGCTATGTAGTATAAGAGAACGTTCATGATTCTTGATATAGTAAGTGCTACATACTATCATACTACACACTGTATTTCACACCTCACAGACTGCTGACAGTGCTCAAGCCGCGCACAATCTGTTCAACTGTGGTCTCTTCCCCGAAGACCTGGCTGGCAAGTTCTTCGCCAAAGCTTTGCCCTGTCACAGATCCCAGTCTGTCCCCAAACACGTGTTTCAGCAAACTCGGTGTGATCCTGCCTAACTATTCGGGCTCGATAGTAAAACTCCCAAAGAGGGTTTTACAGTTGTACTCCAACTTGATAGACTTGATAATCCTTTGCGGACCCACAACAAACAATCCAGAACAGGGCCCAAAAGAAACTTCCAAATGATGTTGGTACAATGTAGGCCCTGTTTTATAGAATCCTCAGAAGATCCGTCATAGATCCTTGTTTTGGTAATCGTGCTCGACCAGGTCAGGCGAGGTCTGGGGCACCTCTTCATAGATCCCTACTTACAAATTGCTTCAAACGAGCTGGCTCGGCCGCGCCGGACTCTTCGTCAAAGAAGAAGCCCGTTCGCCAAATCTTGGAGCCTTGGGCTCTCGCACCGCGCTCCGCTTTCTCATCTTGGAACGCCCTGGCCCGTAACTGCCGCTCTACTTCCACTACTACCACTGACACTAACACTACCACTGCCTCTACCACTACCAGGGCTACTACTACTGCTGCTGCTGCTACTACTACTACTATTATCACTATCAACACTATCACTACCACTACCCCCGCCACTACCACTGCCACTGCCACTACCACTACCACTACCACTACACTTCTACTTCTACTACTACCACCACGACTACTAGGTTTATTCTGCTGAAACGATTCAAGACCTATCTGCCACTACGACGACGACTGCTACTACTACGACGACGACTACGACTACGGCTACGGCTACGGCTACGGCTACGACGACGACTACTACTACTACTGCTACTACTACTACTACTACTATTACCACTACTACTACTATTACCACTACTACTACCACTACTACTACTACTACTGTACTACTACTACTGTACTACTACTACTACTACTGCTACGAGTACATCTACTACGTCTACTACACTACTAACTCTACTAACTACTAGCTGTTGCTAACTGCTCACTGCTAAATACTAACATTGACCGCGACTGCTACTTTTTCTACTGCTCCTCCTGCTGCTACTACGACGCCTGTTCCGACGACAACGACAGCAGGCCCAGTCTTCTAGTATGGTACACCTGCTGGAAGAGATTCCTCTGACATGTAGAATTGTCACGTAGGCCGTCTTTTGATACGAGTCCCTGCCCAACCGGCACAACGTGGCGAGCAATGGCTATCAAGGCCGAGCCACGAGAGAGAACCTGCTCCATTATGCCTGAACCAGGAGGGCTGGGTGAAGTAGCAGCGTGCGCAAGCAGGCAGCTTACTGCACGACAAAGCATCGGCCTTTCAACACCTTGTCTGCGAATTTGGGCCTCTTGCGACATGCCAGAGGACACGTTGCACGCAATCTTAACCCAACTCCAATCCATGGAAGTGCTGAGATAGTAGACGCTTTTGTGCCACCCACCAGCTGGAAGATGCGAGTCATAGGCCCTGGCTGACCACTTGATGGGTCGAAGAGCCTCCGCCCTGACACAGCTGCAATGAGATTCCTGACGCCAGTGCTGCTTATCCGATCGCACCTCGGCGGTGCTGTCTCGACACCTCTCCAGGATAGCGCCTTCGCTTTTATTCGCGGACTGTCGATAGTAACGTTCTGGGCAATGCCAGGAGACAACGGGGCTTATCCTATTTATAAATCTATGTATGCCCAGCCGATGAGCACCTCAGAGTTAAACGGCTGAGCCAGATGCAAGGCGTACCATGGAAATGGGCAGCTGGGACAAACGTAGCCTCACAGGCAGTGAGCACAACGAAAATCCAACTGTGATGCTGCGACCGTAGCCGTCGGGACCGTGCCGTCGCTGGGGGCCGCGTCAATTTCCGTGTCATCCCGATCCTTATCTCGATCCGCACGTCCATCCACAAGAGAGGGGCCCACCAGGGCAACAGCCTGCACTCCCGATGCATGGCAGCAGCGAGACTCTCATCCAGACTGGCACACTCGAGAACAAGCAAAGTGAGCCTCGCTGGACGGCGTCAGCTTCACCACCCTGAAATTCCATGACTAATCAGAATGGGTGCGTTTACGGATCTGTACCCGATCGAACCAGGTTTTCTTTCGGGTGGCAGTAGCAAGGGACCACCACTGCCTCCTTTCTGATCTCTCTGTCGGTATTTCATCGTCAACTCCTCGACAAAACATGACACGGCACAGGTTTCCATCAGTGCACCGCATGAAGAATCAAAGCTTGGATCCCGGCTCCAATCTTCTTCTGGACGGCACTGCGCTTCTCGCGCCATGTGCCAGCACAGGAACTTCAAACATTCACAGGTGCCGAGCTTACCGAAACTGCAGTTGTATGCAAAGGCCTATTTCCGACTTTGGTGCCGCATTGGGGTGCAGTGCTCGGGTTCAGCAGATATGCATCCCCTACGGAGCTAGCAGCTGACATCCTGCCAATGCACATGGTGGAGAATTGGGGTTATTGTTCCATCTCGGTAAACCCGAGGCTACGTCGCTGTGCAAGCTGAGCCAGTGTCCAGAAATAGTTGATGGGAAGGACGGCGAACCACTCCGGCAGACTGCACCCTCTGTGGCTCTCCCTCCATTCGGCTTGTCCGACAATCGAAATCGTCAATTCTCTCATTTCCCGGGGCAGTTGACATGATGTGCTCATCTGCCGGCACTGCACTACAAACGCTAAAACTGACGACAAAAAGAATGACAGACCTGCTTGCTGTAGACTGACAAGTGTCAATTCAATAGTCTATCCTGCAAAAATGCTTGCATATGGTTCCATGCTCCCCTTGGTGAAACGTAACTAAGAAACTGTCTACCGGCTCGGAGACGACCTCGTCTCTGCTGTAAGGGTGCCGGATTTGGACATCCGTCCCACGTTCGCCGCGATCGCCGACTACTCGGCGCATTGTCTGCGGCATGCCTGGCTTGCAGATAGACCTTCTACTGGATACGTACCGCTGTGAAACAGCAATTGCATGTCCAATAGACCACATATCCATCCATGCCAGTGCCACACGAAGTCCTGCAGTGATCGAGCACTGGGCTTAGACCTTGTTGCCATGGCTGCGACCCTGCAAGCTGCGCGAAAAGTTTCATGCCAAGGCTAAGTTCGGTTTAACTGCGAGAAGAAACGCGTGTTGAGTCATGATGCGTAATAAGAAACTGTCCCCAGCCTACCCGGCTGGTAGAGGTGGTAGCATGTAGTCCTTTGGCGGAGCTCACTCTTTCAACAGATTCAGCAGAAAGAACTCCCGGCTATATTACACCACCCACAACCCAGCTGCCTCTGCTTGTCTGAGGCACGGGCGACTGTTTCCCAGCCACTTTTGTCTTCTTCACCGTCCTCCCTGCAAGAGCCGTACCGTCAACTCATCACCAGTTGCGCACTCACCAACTCGCTTGAGTCAGACTCTTACACACACACACACGGAGAAGTGGCGAAAGACCAAATCCAACGGCTTTTGCCCTTATCGTCCAATCCATTGCAATTAACCGCAGTATGATGAAATACCTGTCAGGATGCATGATTTAGATCTGTAGCGGAATCTCGGATAGGACGGAAACAATGTATAGCGAGGATGTTAGATGCGGTGTGCGTTCATCGAGCAGGTACACACCGGTGGCCAACCGATGCTTCCCCCACCATACCATAGCTTCGTTGCGTCAGGTAGGTATGGTGGGCCTGACGCCCCTGCTGTTGCTTCAAAGACTGCACAAAACACATGTCCTGCCAAAACCCTTAGCTTAGAATCAGGGTGTACACACACACACACGCCGCACAAGAGGGGAATCTGTCCTTCGTGTGCAAGTCCACTGCTGTTAAGAAAAACCTCCAAGCTGGCGAGTCCTTAGTGTTTTTGCCTCCTGCTTGGCTGAGTACACGATGCAGGGCATAGTTCAGTGAATTCAATCTCCTCATGAGTTGTTCATGGGATGGTTTTCATCGCAGCCATCAGTTTTCAGACAGCTGCACATCACTTCATGTGATAAAAGGATAGCATCAATTGCACGCTCTATGCATTCTCACAATGCACTGATTTCTTGCACATGCAGCAAAATGCCGCCGTGATGCATTGCACTTCAAATTATTCACCCTAATGCTCAGACCCTTGCAGCAGAATTTATGTTGAATCAACTGCGCAGCCACCACAGTGATCCACTGGAGTCCTTAGTGTGGTCGTCGTCATCGTCGTCGTCGAAGAGGAAAAGGAGAGCAGGCGAGGGAAGAAGACGATAGCTCGGCTGACAGACGACCAGAAGGAGGGAAGAGGGGGGAGAGAGCGANTGTGGTCGTCGTCATCGTCGTCGTCGAAGAGGAAAAGGAGAGCAGGCGAGGGAAGAAGACGATAGCTCGGCTGACAGACGACCAGAAGGAGGGAAGAGGGGGGAGAGAGCGAGAAGAGAACACAATAGCTCGGCAGACAGACTAAGAAAACGCCAATCCTTAGTGAGGTCGATCACTTCCGAGAAGCTGCCGAGTGCTTGGGAAACGTTTTCTGGGACCTGAAGAAGCGCGCTCACGACATGCACTGCAAAGAGAGAGAGAGAGAGAGAGTCCCTGCCGCTGCTTCAACAACTGCACAAAACACATGTCTGCCAAAAACCCTTAGCTTAGAAACAGGGTGTACGAACACACACACACACACAAACACACGCAAACACACACATACACGCCGCATAAGAGGGGAATCTGTCCTTCGTGTGCAAGTCCTGATGTTCAGCTCACTGCTGTTAAGAAGAACCTCCAAGCTGGTGAGTCCTTAGTGTGGTCGTCGCCATCGTCGTCGTCGAAGAGGAAAAGGAGAGCAGGCGAGGGAAGAAGACGATAGCTCGGCTGACAGACGACCAGAAGGAGGGAAGAGGGGGGAGAGAGCGCGAAGAAAAGACAATAGCTCGGCAGACAGACTAAGAAAACGCCAATCCTTAGTGAGGTCGATACTTCCGAGAACCTGCCGAGTGCTTGGGAAACGTTTTCTGGGACCTGAAGAAGCACGTTCACGACATGCACTGCAAACAGAGAGAGAGAGAGAGAGACAGAGAGAAGACTCCGAATCTGAGGCGGCCATGCTGTGATTGAGTTCTACAACTTTAAGCGACGTGAGCTCACAGCCGAACACAGCACTCTGCCGGACATTGAGATACACTCTGACCTGAACTCACGCTCAACTATGCTTTCAAGTGCGTGTATGAGCACATCCGTGGCGGTACCTGAAGAGAGAAAGAAACAGCCTGACTCCTTCGAGGCTTGCTCGTCCAAGTACTCGGGTATTCCACATAGTGGAACTAGGCGTGCTCCAAGACGGAGCTCTCGCCGACGGGCAACAAGACCAACACACGGAGAAGTGGCGAAAGACCAAATCCAACGGCTTTTGCCCTTATCGTCCAATCCATTGCGATTAACCTCAGTATGATGAAATACCTGTCAGGATGCATGATTTAGATCTGCAGCGGAATCTCAGATAGGACGGAAACAATGTATAGCGAGGATGTTAGATGCGGTGTACGTTCATCGAGCAGGTACACACCGGTGGCCACCGATGCTTCCCCCACCATAGCATAGCTTGCCCCTGCTGTTGCTTCAAAGACTGCACAAAACACATGTCCTGCCAAAACCCTTAGCTTAGTATCAGAGTGTACACACACACACGCGCAGGCGCAACGGAAAGAAACAAAAAACAAACCAACCAACAGAGACCGCATGGTCTGCCACATGTTCGCAAGAGCGACCGAGCGCGGAACTTCTGGGGACACTTCGTCCCCTTTTTCCGCTTGTAGAAATACGGCAGCCTGCCATGCAGGCCCATAGCCGAATTTTTGATGACTGACCTAGACCAAAGCTATGTCTTTTTCTCCGCTAGCGATGCGCAAGGATCTTCAACAATCTTCTGCTCTCAGTCGTGCCTGTTAGAGCCTGTGGGCTGGGGCTGGAGAGAGAATGTGTTAGAAAAGGCGAGGTGAGCAACCTAACGTCCAACAAGGCTCTCCCCAGTGGTAAGCTTGGAACCCTCATACGCCGCGTTTGCCTGCGGCGGTGGGCAGCCGTGAAGGGCTCTTCATCCTGAGATTCTGGCCCCGAACGTTCCGCTTCTATAGACCTGATAAATCTGCTAGACCGCGAGCCCCATAAATCTGCTCTATCACCCCCCATATCGGCCATTTCGAGGCTCGGAATCCGGAGTATGCGCGTGGGGACTGGGCTAGTTTTGGTTCTGATTCGGAACCGTCCTTGCTGTCTGATGCGTCGGAATCGTCCTCCTCCCCGCTGGACTCACTGGAGTGGATATCTTTCCTGGGTGCACCAAACGCACATGCCTACGTTACCGATCCTGGCGTTGCATGGCCTGACTTTGTAGACACCTTGCTCGCCTCAGCTGCAAATGCTAACTTCTGCAGTGCTACTGGGCTGAAATCTGCGGATGCAGGCTCAAGTGCCTCTGCAAACCGAGATGCGTCTGGCTTCCTTCGGGTTGACTTTCAAGCCCTTCCTCGCTGGAATCGTCAAAGCACTTGGCTCAGACTGAAAGATCTTCTGCCAAGTGTCTTGTCCGGTCGCCACACATGCTGCATGTACACCAGTGAGGCCTGCATGCGTGCTTATCGCATCTTTTCCCGCTGCCACGAATGCTAGGACATGCCACTGCACTCTGATCCATAGCTTTTCAGATCTTTTCTGGTGGCCTGTGGCATTGTATCCAGAAGCACATAGCGCCTCGGTGCTCGTCCACTTGGACAGCGACTAAGCGACTGGTGGGCTCTGCCCGAGCGCCACACTCCACACTTTCTGTCGATGCCTCGAAGACGAAGCGGAAACCCAAAGCGCCTGGGAACCATCCAGAATCGCCTGCATGCAGGGACGAGCACGCCAGACCGATGCGTCTACGCGCAACATCGCACTGAAGTCGCCTAGCAGAAGGCGCTGTTCATCTGGGAACACAACTGGCACCTGCAAAGACGACACTTCTCTGTATGGCCTGAGAAGATGGAATGTGGCATGTTGTGGAAACTGCAATGTGAGACAGTGCTCCGCATTGTTTCAAAACCACGTCGAACACAAAGCTTGGCCCCTGTGGTGTAACTGCAGTGTTCCAGCAGAGCTGGCAACAGTCCCCTGGGCGAGCATGCCAAGAGTTTATCCGGATCCGGATGATCCGATGCTCCAGGTTCGCTTCCACAGCTTTGGCTCTACACGGAAGGACTTTTTGACAACGAATTTGGCCATACTTTCGGTGTCTGTGGTGGTCGAACATCATATGCGAGTCTTGGGTCTGCGAGGGGAGTTGGATGGAGTTGGTGCCAAAGGTTTTGCACAGCCCGCTAGCACGGTAGCCGCCTCTCGCATTTAAGTTATATACGGCACGGCTTGGTGAGATTACCACCGCGAAAGCCCCCAGCCTCCCAGCGTTTCCTCAGGTGGTCCGTCATGTCCGTAGGCTGACAAAGGCAGCTGCTTGGCGGCGCATCCTCAGCCTCTGCCGGTAAGGCTGCATCAGAGCGCCTCGATGAGACAAGGGGCGCTGAGAACTTGCCAAGGTACATGCATCGGAAGGCCTGACTGGGGTTCCACTGCGTGACACAAAGTCAGCGTAGCGGCAGGTCACCGTCTCAAGTGCAGCAGTCGCAAGGGGAGGGCTCCAAAACAGCATGCGGGCGGCGAGCCGAGTCGCGAGTCCGAGCTGAGGTCGAGTCTGTTGGATCTTGCAAAAGGCTGCGCGGCACCTGATTGGCAGGGAAGGTGTAGAGGTAGAAGTCGCCATGGCAGAACCTGGAGCCCACGCATGTCTGGAGCAGATGCATAGGGCCACAGGGGACTCGGCCAGAAGAAAGGATCTGCTGCAGTGAGAATGCCAGGCCCAAAAGGCACCTGGTCACTTCGATGGAGGCGCGGAGCTTTCTAGGAAAGGCAACGCACCAATCCCCAAACTGCCTGTTGTCGCTTCAGTGCGAGCTGCTTCCGCCTCCCAGCCGGAATTCTGGCATGGATCTTTGTTTGCATGTTGTGCACATGGGATCTACGACTTAGGAGGCCCCTCGCCCACCTGAAACAACAAAAACAGCCAGACACACCCAGAACTTGACACATTGGCTCCCAAGAGAACTTGACACATGTGGGCGAGTGCTTTCACAAAATGACGTGATGGCTTGTGGCAGAGCAGAGAGGTAAAGGCGAAAAAAAGGAAAGTCGTAGCTCTGATCACGGCCAGCATGTAACTAGAAGTTGAAGTGTAAGTTTCATGCAGCGACCGCAGGATGGGGAGGCAGCTGATGCCTGATCGCGGTCATCTGCTGCTTCTTGTCGTCATCGAGTGACTTCAATCCTGTCACAGTCCCACCTGCGACACAGTGTCGAGAAGCAAACCCGGCTCCACCACATCGCCCTGCCTTGCTTGTAGAATGCTGACCGGGTCCTGGGTTCTTGGAGCTGTCCGTTCTTCTAGAACTACTCAAAGCTGAAGAGGGGTCGCTCGCAACGGTAGCAGATGCCGAAAGCCGTCCGAGGCCCCTGCAACGAGCTCTTGCCTTTGCTTGGCTCCTTGGGGGAAGCAAGGAGCCAACCTCTTTGCCCGTCTCAGGTCCCAGCGGTCCTAGCGATTGTCAGCCTTTTCACTTTGGCATGACGACTAGTTAGTGACTAGTTTCACTGGTAACAGAGGTCCCGTGCTGCAGACTATGGTTATAGGGTGGGGCTCACGGTCCTGCCGACGCACTCAACCGTTTCCTAGACCCTCAACGCAAAAGGCCCTCCCTTGCCCGTCTGGCATTTGCAACCCCAGCATCCCGCAGAGCACTGGTGGGCCGGCCCAAGGGATCGCTAGGCTCAGACCTGGGAGAGGACTCCACAGCGAAGCACACGAACAGAGATGTATATATATATATATATATACATCTGTGATCATGCACACACATATGCAAATATATTCGTATATTGCGTATGTACCGGCTCGCTTCTATTCATCCCAATCCAAGCAAAAACAAAAAGACGGTGACAATTCTACATTCTTTTCATGGGATTTACTCGGGCTCCTGGACTGTTGCTACAGAAACATAAGAAGGCGCCATACCCTTGACAACAAGTATCACGGACCACCTCTACCTAGTAATACTATCTTTTCTTGCGCGCCTGCGTGTTTTTTTATGTTTATTGTGCTCCCCACCAAACCCTCCCACCAAAGATCCAATGCATTTGGTGGTTCATGGGGCGTGGGATGGCGTGGGGGTGCAGCAAACATGGTCATGCTCAAGAAGAATTCACCATCTCCAACCGCAAAAAAATAACGAAACACTGTAATGCTAATAACAATGACTCCGAAATTCTGACATCTGTGGCTGGGCAAGGTGGCAAATTCCACACAATGCTTAGAAGTTATTGGAATTTGGATAATTTTTTTAACTCACACTCGGGCAAAGCCAGGCAAGGTCTGCCGACAAGTTTCGAATTTGTTAAGCAACGAAACACAGCAACGCACAAATTCCAAATTTCCCAACCTTAACTCACGAAATACCGTAATGCTCCCAAAACTTCAAAATTCTGGCATCTATGGCTGGGAGGGTGGCACCAAAACCCGTGCCCAAATTTTAGGATTGTTTAGAACTTCTGGAGCATTACAGCATGCATGCACATGTGCATTTATGTGTCTTTGTCTGTGATCTTTACATGTATTTGGTAGTGTGCGGGTGCATGCGTAACAACGTCTATTCCTCTGCATCTCTCTGTGCTGTATGCTCGCTTGTTCTGTGCGTGCGTGTGTAGAAAATAACTACCTGTACAATTACGTGCGCTTACATATTGATATATGTATGCACGCATGTATGCCCCGAAGTGTGTATGTACGCATGTTTGTACGTGTAAAGCATGTGTATATCGCAAGCAGCCGTCTGCTGCTGGGTGACGCTCCAGGCCCTCCTGCAGCAAGTCTCTACTCTTGGAAACTCACGTGAGTCCATGCAAATCCCCTTGCTCCTGCCGTTAGCAGCATGCGCATTTGCTTGGCTGGTGACGGCTTAGTCGTCGGCCTGGGAACACGCAATGTCACGCCAACATTGCACTGATCGACTGAGGTTCAAGAGAGATTGACATTCTTACCTGACGTCGCCACACAGTTCAACTCGGCTGGTGATGTTTACAAGCGAACTCGGGTCGCTGGCGAGTCGTCTCGAGAGATATCGTGATCGTCAGCGACCTGTTCAAGACCGCACGTACACAGGCACCTAGCTGGACCTAGCTTAGAAAGACGGGTTTCGCAGGACCAAAACTGCCGATGTCGATGACAATGCAAGACGAGGTTTTCTACTTGCGGCTGTGATCTGGGAGACACCCTTCTTCTGAGATTCAGCACAGACATCCACCGCCTGAGGCTGCCTGCTAAAGTGTGTTCAGTGCAGACAGCCTCGGACGGCGGGTGGCTATTCCTAAGGTGCAGCTGCAGCTGCAAGTCGTAAAACCTCACACAGCATGAAAAAATCCTGAATGAGGCATCATGTCGGGACCGTGTATCATCATTAACACAAGGGGTCCTCAGTCAAGGCTAAGGACTCAAAGGTTGTCATGTGCGCTCTGTACATCTTCCAAATTCAGCGGTCGCCTAAGTCGCCTGCTGATTTGAAAGCAACCAAGAATTTAGAGAAGTATGGGAGGTTCACCCGGCCAGATTGTGCTGAACCACGAAGAAGGCCAGAAAAGAAGGTCGCCAAGAAGACAAAGAAACCTGAGATGCACAAGATGATGAACTGGAAAGCCTGCTGCCGCGTTTTCATGGGATCTGTGGCAGCCATCTCATCCTTCACGGCCTTCTTCATACCCACGTCGCCTTTCTTTACGGTTTGCACTGTGTCTTTCACTTCGTGGAGGACGAAAGTTGGGGGATCATTGGCACTGAACACTTCTTCAAACAGTATCCCCAAAGCAAAATATCGTCGTAGCTTCTTGTCCTTCCAATTCTGGCCAAATACCTTTTCACTCCACTCACCCTTGAGTCGCCATTGCAGGTCATACACTGTTACAACCACTTGAAGCTGTCGATCAGTTCATCCCAATTGTTAACATTGACCGTGTCCTGCAACTTCTCCAGGAAGCGGGAAATGTCCTTCAGCTCTTTCAAGTCCGAAGCTATTTGATACGAACATCTCACCTGATGAGTAGCCAGTGGCAGCTTGCCAGTGGGAGTCTGCAAGCTTCGCGACAAATTGCGTGAGTCCCTTGTCTTCACATGTCTGAAAAGGGTCCTCACAGGTCTTCATCTGTTTGGCAAACGTCTTGCCTACCTGTGTGCCCCCGACCTCAGAGCCAAGAATTTGCACAACACTGAGAAGGTCCTTTAGGTTGTTTGGTTACAGGCTTGCGTAGACCTGCTTAATCTTCTTCGTGGACACAACCTTGCTCCGAGCTTACACTTGCGGCTTCATGGCCACATCCACCTTCTTCAAAGATCCTTTCAACTGCACTTCCGCTTTGTTCACCGCCGGATCCAACTTCTGACCCATCTTCTCAGCCACCCCATCGTTCGAGTCATCGTGACTTTCATCGTCCGCTCCATCTTCATCTGAATCTTGGGGATCGTCGTCCCCCCAAGGGAGGAAAGCTTTGAAGAGCTTTCTCAGAAAGGACCTCATTGCGCCTTGCCCCACAGCCTGCAGTTTGCAGAGGGTTGGCGTACCGATCGGAGGACATCTGATTCCTTCGTAGATCGGTGCGCAATCCTTGTCTCACTTCGCTGAGTCAAGCTCGGCGTTTTTGAGAAGGGCTTTCCAGATTGGCCTCAGAGAGCGTGGCTTCCTGCAAAATGGCGCCTCCGCACTAGCTCGGCTCCTTGGAGTGACATCCGCCGGTCGCCTCGCTGAGCTTGGCTGAGGTTGGCACCTCCGAGCTCTGCCTCGGAGAGCTCGGCTCTTTGGAGCCGTGCAAATTGGAGCCGTCTGCTACTTCGAGCTTGGCAAATTTCAAGCGTGCCCTGCGGAGGTCAGCCCTTGCGAGTCGGGCCCATGAGAGGTCGTCTCCTTGGAGTCCGTGCATTACCGAGGCAAGCTTTTTGAAGTTGTGCCATGAACACTTTTGCTGCTTGGAGTTGTGCAGCCTCGAGGTCGGCTGCTTGGAGATTTCCAGGTGATGCTGCATGCCGTGCTCTACGGCAATGCCTTGGACTTCAAGGCTTGGAGGATTTGCTGGTCCAAGGCACTGCCGTAGAGCACGGCATGCAGCATCACCTGGAAATCGGAGTCGTTCAGACTCCCCAGTTGTGAGCCTCATTCCAAGCAAACTCGCAAATTGACCCGTTTCAGGTCGAAGGCTCGAGCAGTCCGCTTTGGATTTAGATCGAATTGTGCTCCCTGCTCCGGCCGCCCTGTCCTTGAAGTTGGGAACGAAGTTCTTGTGCAGGGGAGGCTCGGAGGGGTGCCATCTCCCTGATCCTCGAATCGGGTTCGTATGTTCATCTCCTCGTCATGAATGGCCCTGCCCACATACAACCAATGGCAATCTTGACGTATAACAATGCCGTCGGTTATTGAGTCGAAGTCGTATTCCATGCCTTCTGCCATTCTGAGAGCATCTGGTTCATGTCACCTGCGGCAGGCACCGTGGAGGTCCCGTCTTTGGCCTTCTTGGAAAAGAAGGCCATGGGCCACCGATGCAACGTTGTTGGTCAGTTCTGTTGAGCTGCACGGCTGCAGACATTTCATGTATTTTGACACTACACTCCGACACGTCCTGTCTTGGTCTGAAGATTATACTTTCATCGGTATTTTGGTACTTTCATGCTACTGGTGGCTAAGGGTGGCAAATCTAAGTCATGCTGCCCGCGCCTTAAACCAGCACTGGTTGTTCAATCTGTCCTGGCCTTGGGTGCACACACAGAAACACTCTGTGCCCAAAACAAATGCAACTCACACAAAGCTCTGCTCTTCCTTCCGGGCACCTACGCCAAGAAAGTTGAAACCCCGCTCTGCAGAGCTCACAGACTGCAAGTTGGCTCGGGTACTTCGTGCCCTCGCATGGTCACCTCATCACGTCTGTCTAAGGTGCCGCCCTTCTGGCTCGTCGCCCCTCCGCTTTCAACCACTTGAAATTCAGACTGGCGAACAGCACAGCGGCACAAAGAGGCGAGGCGGGCACGCAACGACCAAGTAGCACAGTAGCGAGCGAGGCCCGCACAAAGAAGCCCAGAAGCAAGGGGCACGGACCACGCATGCACACAATGCCACCAAACAGGGCGTGTGTGGGTTAGTCATTCCGGGTCTTCCATAATGCAGGGACCACGGGTCCCTATATAGTGCAGTTCAGGGGAGAAACTCGTCGCAAGTCGAACAGCCAAAGTGTGCACTTTCCAATCTGCACCGTGTTCAAAAGCGAGTTAAAATCCCCTCTCGAAACAACCCACTTCTGTCCAGCATGGGCTACAGGAGCATCTCCACAGACATGCGAGCCCCTGGCCAGGTGCAAGTCCCCAAGTTGCACGGTCTGCTTCCACTGCCTCCCAGGATCCCGCAAACAACCCGTTTGGCACAGGCGAGGGATGGGGAAGTCCTTGGAGTCGTCAACGCTGCACAGAATCTTCTCCGTGCCCGCATAGAAGTATTGGAACACTTTGTGAAGCGGGTAGCAGTGGCCATAGCCTCAGGCTCTCCACTTTGCTTATCTGTTTGCTGCTCTGGCTCTGTGCTTTCATTACATGGCATGTCCAATCCGGCAAATGCACTGCCGCTACTGGCTTACCATGGAGGGCAGTGGAGCTGCTAGCGGATGAGCGTGAGGGAGCGAGCTTCGACTTCTCTGCTGCAGACCGCAAATACATCCGTCCCAGCTGTGAGGGCAAAGGGAATCAAGGGAAAGGCGTATGCTCTGTGCGAGTCCGCACTCAAGTAAACTCAGCTTGGAACACACGGTCGGTACCTAAGCTCCCAGATGGACAACATGTTTGAACATCAACACTCGTATTCTCTGGGGACTCTGCCGTCGGCAAGACCAGCGGATAGAACGGATTCGCGCCCTCACAGCGGAGGAGAAAGAGCACACACACACAGAGACACACACGCAGCAATATGCTCAGCAAGGATCACTGCGACGAGTGACAGACAGGACACGGCGACGAAAAATGAAAAGGACCAGACCGTGGCAACCGGAAACCTGAAAACTTCAAGGAAACAGGCTCCAACATTTTTGGTGGATGGGGGCCTGTCCACACGTTGTGCAGGTATGTCAGGGCGATCAGCCCTGATGACTTGAACAATTGCAGAAAGCTTCCTTGAGCAGAGCGGTTCCTCTTGCTACATATCACCTTGCGCAGGTATGTACACATACACTTGGCTGGCGAGAAGGACCTTTCGTGGCAAGACGTAATCAGGCATATGTGAAGCAATGTGAAGCACCGGGCCTTCTTGTGATGACCCACGTGCTGACCTGCTGCCAAGCCTGCGATGCCACAGCGCCGATAGCAGCGCCTCGGATGCAAAAGGACGAAGACGAGGGGAGTGTTGCGGAGCTTCAGGGTTATATTTCACCTATATATGGGACCTATACCTATATGATATACCTAAGGACTCCACAGGGATCTTGTTACTAATCCTTTGACTGAAGATTCTGAGCTGCAGACTTTACAAAAGGCAGCAGGTGCGCACTGTGACACCACTGATTGAAGACCTGCCAGGAACCCGAGGACACCGGTTGAATTCTGATTCGAGCCGGCCTCGAAATGATGCTTCAAGCCAAGTGGTGACTCACAGCCGACCAAAGCACAGCACACCTGACAAAAGCCGAAAACGTTCTGACTGCCTTCGTGCCTTCGCAGAGGGCTCTGAGCCAGGCCTGTACGTTGTTCAAGAACCTTTTGGGTGCCGCTTTCGAGCCTCGCAGGTTGGCCAGACATGAGGCAATGCGCCCCTTCATGAACGTTCTCCACGCAACATCATTTCTACCTCTATCTCTCGGTGCAATCGGCACCTGATCTCGTGTCTTCAGCTGACTTCTCCGGCTTGTCTTCGTTGCTGATTACAGAGTCCTCTGGGCTCGTTCCATGGAGATATTCCGCGACGTGACACACGTCTCGCAGCAATGACTCCTTTTCTGTCCACTACTGCATAGGTGTGAGTTTGAGCGCTGCCAAGAGCCCATCCCAGGGGAACAAGAGACCTGCATGCCCCGATACAAACGACAGATTGAGGCTGAGACCTGCAATGAGAGATGGAATGCGATCGGAATTTTAGGTTAACCTGGTCTGCCATCAGCAAGCACAATACCTGACCTTCTTTGCCATCTAAAGCTCAAACTGTAATGAATTTGCCAAGGCGTGAAGCTGCATGGTCCTGAGACTGACTTCGGAGAAAGCTGTGGCTCCTGTCATGACGACGCTATTTCAACTGGAAATGTCGAATGGCTACGGAAGGGTGATCTCAGACTCTGATTTTGTGCCTTTCGACTGCGCAATACTGCGCACAAGTTGTCCAGCGCCGACTGTACAGCTAGCTTTCGTCGCGCATGAGTGTGTCCGCACCATCTACCAGGGTTTGTCTTCGTAGTCATACTGAACAGAGCCCCCACTGATCCAGACATCTTGATGGGATCTGTAGGAGCTGCTGCTCATTGTCCCAGTTGTGCTGGTCGCAATGTTGCGTGGCACGACTCCTACGTACTTCTGAATTCCCGGCACCATGTTCCATCTTACTCTTGCCTTCCGTCGGGTCTTTCCTGGCGATTTAGAAGGGTCTGCTTTCCTGCGCATGCGTTCCATCTCGTCGATTTCCTGCTGAGCTTTCTCCGCATCATAGGGCCGGCTGGCATAGACATAGGGGCCCTCATCCTCGTCCTCCTCCAGCTCATCCAGGTCGATGTTCTGCAGGTCAGGACCTTCTCCGTAGATTTCTTCTAGTGCTGCCTTGGCCACCTCGGGCGGCATCACGTACTCACCACCTACAGGCTGTGGCCGTGAGTAGGAAAGAAACTCGTTGACCCAGTCGTCGTCCTTCGCGATGCTGTTGACCTCAGCTGTTGGGCCATGGACCAGCCCGAGCACGACTGTATCGCCTGACATCCAAAACTGAGATGTCAACCTTCCTCATCTGCTTGTTGTAAAGCCTCTTTGACAATGTTCTTGGACCGTTCTTTTTCGCGTTGGCCACGTTTTTCATGATTTTCTCTTTCTTCCTCAGTTGGAGACCGGACCACTTCAAGTCGCAACTTCTGTCGTGCACTGCATTTTCGTTTGCACTCTTCCGGTAAATGTTGCAAAGCACAAAGGCACATAGAAATAGCTACAGCGGCATCGCTGCATGCCAGAAGGGGTTGGGAGGTGGAGATGACATGCCATGCGCACGGCCTCCCCAAGGTGCCTCCAAGAAACGACAGTCTTTTGAGCGCCTGCATCTGCACCAGCCCAGACCGCCCAGAAATTCTCCTCTCCGAGAAGATGCTTCCGGCGACGAAGCCCGCAAGCCCACCTGGGCAGGTCCGGACGGGTGAAGCCTCAAACACAAATCCCACTTCCTCTCCGCATTGCAGCTGTGTCACCGTGATATGCGAGAACCGCGGCCGCACACGCGGCCAGAAGGGGGCGGCACCGCATCCTCGGCATCGGAGCCTCCAAGCCTCTCGGCAGCGCCACTACAGGGTTGACCGTTGCTGTGATTTGACCGGCTTTCTGCCTGCCATCGAAGGAGCTTCGGGGCAGGCAGGGCTCGTCAGAGCCGAAAGACGCTGCGACACTTGCAACTGGAGACCGCTCCTGCACAACTGCCCAAAGCGTCCACACACCCTTCCAGCAAGTCACGCCTCATTGCGACCGATAGAGGGACTGTCTGCCTGGTCAACATCGAAGCCAGTTGCTTAGGCTTGAGATCAGAAGCTACATGCAAAGGATCTGTCTCGTCACTAATCTGCCCGGGGCCCCTGTTCTTCAATCCACTCACATATGAGAAGAACGGCTCTGGAAGTCGTGGCAGAAGATTCAGCTCTCAAGCGAGGGAGGCAAGTGCGACCAGGGTGCACGTGCCCGGTCGCGCGCGACGCCTCACGGAGGCAAGACCCTGTGACGAAGGACGGCTGCCAGAAAGTTTCATGTCCCACCTGACGCGGTTGCAACGTCCCTGTGTCTGGAGCAGCAGCGGGAGCCCTTGGATCGAGGAATGGTGCTCCTCGTTACACCCCTGCGTATCCTTGAGGCCCTCACATCGGGAGCGGCAAGCGAAGAATGTCCAGCGATTCTTCGTGCAGTCCACTCGTCAGCCCGTCGCCCAACATACCTGGAACAGATCTTCGGAAACAAATTCGTCCCAAGGGCAGTCCACAAGAGGGGCCTCGCAAAATGCTGGCCAGGAGCATCCCGTGCCGGCAGCGTGAGTGCCTGTGAAACCACTCGTCGCAGAAAGGCTCTGACAGGTGGCGACCCCTGTAAGAACTTGGCATGTCCGTCCGATGAAACTCACGATACCAGGGCCTCAGCTGCACAATCGCAACTTCCTGCGAAACACAGATCGCCTCCCAAACACCAACTACTGCGGCCGATTGCAGCTGGAGCACATGAGCCCAACTTCCCACTGCTTGCACGCGGGCTCGGGCAAGTTCTGGTATGCACCCGGATCTATGCCTCAGATTTGCAGTGATGCCCACTGTCATTGAATCGGAATGCGTCTTTGTGCAGTCGAGCTGCTGAAATGAAGGCGCAAAACCTCAAGGGATAAGTTGAAAAGCCAGCAGGTAGCTTGTGCAGGCGTCTTGGCACCCAGTATGCAATTGTTCTGCGCAGTCTGGCTAGTCTGATTTCCACGAGCTTGATCGTGCGAAAAAGGTAAAGACACACGGGCCGAGCTGGCTGCGCTGACTGGCCCAATCAGAGAGCACCAAGGTCCCCACTGACTTCGCCATATTCAACCCACCGGACCTCTGAATCTCGCGAAGGCTGCTACTGCGCGGACTCGGGGCTGAGATCCGCACATCACCGCGACGAAGGTGTGTAGCAGGTCATACCTAGACTCAAACTGCTGGCACTCTGCCGGTGCTTTCCCAACCAGGTTCCAGGCTCTCCGAGAGCAGACAGTGCCTGGCGCACCTCCTGCGCCTCACCTGATCCCGATTGCAAAGGATGTGTGATTGCCATGAGCCTCAATGCCACGGGTGTGCAGCCTGCGGCCGTCAGGCTTTCTCCCTGTGAGCTTTTGGCCTGCCAGTCCCATCATAGCCCAGACCCAGATATGCCCAGACAAAAAGCACTGGAAAAGCAGCTGCTCCTGCTTATCCTTCTTGCCAACACCCTGATGTGAGGCATGGATGTACTGACCTTTGCGAGGTGCTGCTGACGGACAGACATGCGTGCTGCTCCCGCGCGCCCACCATGCCTTAAGAAACTAAACCTATCCGCTCTGCTTCTGCATGAGAAACCGCTCGGCCACTTGGCACGGTAGTAGGCTCGATAAGTGAAGTGACATGTGATCGCAAACCACCCATATGGCAAAAAGATACGTGGCGGCAGTCCAAGCGGCTGCAAGCGCAGCGTTGTCCCGGTGCTTTCTCCGTGCGAGGCGACGGCCCACCTCTGAAACAAAAACCATGTTGAGATCAAACAAGAACAACCATAGAGCTCCGAGAAGGCTGCAGCTCGGGCCAATGGCAAATAGAGAAGATGAGGGTGCTTTGCCTCCAAAAGCTCCCATCTGTGTGTTGAAGGACCAAGATCTCCTGGACTCACTGTCCTGCAGGCAGGTTATCGTACCGGTGTTCCCTCACCCGAATATCATCGAACATCCTCCGCTAGCAAGTGAGCAGCGAAAGTCCTATGTGAATGCAACTTTCAGAACGAGGTTTATGAACCGGTCATCTGGAGTTCACATGTTTTCTTTCGCAGGTTTGCCTTCACCTGAAACTTAATACCTGAGAAGATGTAATGCTCCTGTCCCTAGTCTGCAACCGTAGGCCTGAGGCTTGACCAGAGCGCTGCCATGCCAGATTACCCATCCAGGTGAGTCCTCGTCATCCCCGGCTTCAGATGCGACCTGAACCGGGCCAACAAGACAAGTTTGAAGAGGGCAGTCCGGCTAAGACTACGGCTCATGACTCTGCCGCTGATCCGTGCAGCCGGATGTGAGGCAAAAGCACGCAAAACGGAACCGCGCAATGCCTAGCCGAGCAGCTTCTGATGGAGCACCACTCTCCAGGCCACCGTCCATGTTTGAGACTAGAGACCTCAAGATCAGACTGACAGGCCGGAGTGCAAACAGGAATGGAATAGCCTGAAACAGACAGCTACCAGAGTCTGGCTTTCCCCCGCGCACTGCGGCCATGGCATAGTCTTCTGCGAGCTTGATCCTGGCTGACACACATCAGAGGCTAAAATGACGACTTCAGGCTCTGGGGTCGCTGCGCGTTTGCTCTTCAACATCACCCCCTGGCTGCGCGTCGGCTGTCTTGCTACCAGGACTGCGCTGACCACTGCCTTCTCCATCCAAGTGTGATGCCGCTACGCTGTTCTTGCTGTCACCACGATGGACTTGGCGGTGTGTCCGCGGCGAAGAGCTCTTTGCGAGCTTGGCATGAGCAAGGCAGGATCAATGCGCACACAGATCACAGGCACCTTGCATCTGCATCTGGTTTTTTAGTAAAGACAGTGCTCACTCGGGGCATGGAGAGCGAGAGCCCGGCTCTGTCAGGTCCATGTACCGGACACAGGAAAGCGACTTGCCTGCAGGAGCTTTCGAGCTTCCGCACGGCTAAATTCTTCTGTTCAGATTTCTGCAGATTCAGATTCACGGGCTGAACACTGCCTCGTCGTGACGAAAGGAGACAAGAACGAGGCTTGCGTGTGGGGCACTGGCACCCCTATCTCACACACCTGCTGCAAAGAAGCATCTGCCCGAGGTGAAAAGCTGAGAAGTCAAGCTGCAGATCGCGCCTTGAGGCCATTCCAGCAATACCATTTCTCTGCATCACTGACGGCCTTCTCCGTGTCGCTGCCTGCATTGATAGTGCATTGTTGTGCATCCTGATCCTTCCGCTTTGGGTGCTGGCAGGCGACTCGTGCTGGTCGTGCAGCAGCCCAGCGAGCAGGAGTAGGTGTAGAGCCGAGCGGCTGGCCTCTTTGCTGCCACATGTGCCACTAGAGTCTGACTCAATCGCGCGCCAAAGCGAATCCTTTCAGCTGAGCTGCTCCAGTTGGCAGCCACATTTGTTGTCTTCTGAATATCTGGCAATGTAGCTCTTGATCAAGGATGGGCTGTTGACCTCGATGCTTTACGCTCTCGCAACTCTGACGAGATCTGCAGTACCAGAGTGTATGGCAAAACCAGCCGAGTGGCCCATGCTAGTGGTTCAGACTCCCGACCTCGCTGCTGTGGTCGACCATAGAAAATGATGATTGCCTGCGGCTTTAGTTCGGATGTCCCCAGTTAAAGACGGTTTCAAGCTAGAAATTCGTCTGCTTCGCAATGCAACGACCCGGCCGGAAAGTCAAGAAATTCGTTCATCTCGAACACCTCGGCAAGGCACGTCATCCATCCGATGCATTAGAAACTCACCCTCAACACCTACGGCAGCGGATTACGCAGACCGGAACTACCCCATCAAGTGCTACGGAACTCCCGACTTCCCCAAAGAAGGGGGACGAGCGTGAGGGCTGTCGGATGATGCATGGGAGTGTTCGGTTTTCCGGAACCAGATGAGAGCAGCATGAGAACTTACTCTAGGCACCCCCTCGAAGCATCCGCAGAAAAACCGAGCACGCCAAGTGTCTGTGCGGCTGTCTTTCTTGCCAGAAGCCTCAAGGTCTGGCCAGTGCCGTATAGCGAGGTGGCTGCGACTATGCCGTGGGCCTGGGCCTTGTTCGAGTTGTACTGATCCCCAATGTACTGCAACCTTGGTAAAAGATGAAGAGACCCCTCAAGCACTTGGGCGATAGAAACATTCGGAGACCGAGGCCATCACCATCGAAGGTACGACGGGGTCGGATCCACACCTGCATAAAGCACCTGCCATGACACCCCGTCTTAGGAGCGAAGATTATAAGAAAAAAGAGCAATCAGTGGCTGCCAGGAGCCTGCCGCTCTGGAGAGAAAAGGAGCGCCGACAAGGCCACGAAGGAGTCAATGCAAATGATGGGAACCTGTTCCTCGGTTCTATGCGCTTCTTTGAAGTTGTAGATTCCTAGATGGCATAGTTATATATGTTATATTAGGCATCAAGCCCTACCTTACACAGAAACCGGGCAGACCTCAGTGTTGCTGAGCGAATGCAAACGCTAAGAACGGCACCTATGCTCCAGAGACTCTGAGGAGTCTCATTACGGAATCACGAAAGGCAGCTCCGATGACGGGTGTTCAAAAAGCAAGAACCCCTGGAAACACAACTGAACGGAAATCAAGTCCATATTGACAACCTCAGCAACACCAGAACAGCAACTCAAATGCAAGCCACGAAGAACTCAGCGAGAATGCAGGCAGTGAATGAGCAGTAGTCGTCGTCGCCGCCGCGGTGGTGGTGGCGGCGGCGGTGGCTATGCTTATGGTTCTGGTTATGATTACGGTTACGGTTCCGGTTGTAGTTGAGGTTGTGGCTGTGGTTGTGGTTGTTGTGGTTGTTGTTGCTGTTGTTGCTGCTGCTGCTGCGTCGATAATTACACAATAAATACCGAGCAAGCAACCATGAGGACATATCGCTCGCACCGGTATAGGGGGGGATGACTGCCGTCAAGGCACTGGTGGGTCTTCCAGCTTGGCAACGACCCTCCTACTGGCCAAACTTTCTCGATAGTGCGAACCTTGATTGGCAACTTCAATGGCTCTAATTGGTCCCGACCAAATCCGACCAAATCCCTGTGAAAGTCAGGTCCCGGCCGATCATGAGCAGCAGCCAGTAAACTGCATTGAAAGGCTTTTCCTTATTGAAAAGAGCATCGACACAAAAAGCAAAAACTAAAACCGAGGGTCGGCGTGAAAGTTTAAGAAGTGATCAACAAGTCGAGGCTCAATGGCAGTCTTGCAGCGTTGGCACCATCTTTCCAACTCGCCTCCAACAATGACTCTGTAGTCGGTGCTGCCAAAGTCCAAGTAATGTCGCCTAAGCACCACAACGTACATCTCCCTCCTCCTCCGACCAAGTACTAACTCCCGGAAGGCGGGATCTCAGCATAATGCCATGCAAGCTTGAAGGTGTGGAACGATCGAGGATCAAACCTGCAGCGAGCCAGTGTGGAGAATGCTGAACTGGCTCCACATCTGCGAAACATGCATAGCCAGGGAACTGGAACATGGGGCGGAACAGCTGTTTTGGCTCGATCAACAGGGTCGTAACTGGCACTGTAGGCCTAACAGGTGCAAGGAGCCAGAAAGGACGAAGAAAGCCGGAGCCTACGTCCAGAAATGACAGCTGCACGCAGCTGCAGTGGAGTAATGTGCCAAGTAGCTGGTAAACAAAGGCACAGCCAGGCTTGTGCACGAACGAGACAACGCACGAAGTCCTCAGGCCAGTCAGTGACATCGCTCTCTCAGTCACAGCACAGGCACTTGCAGGTTAAAATCCTCGACTTCTTGATCTCATTCTCCCAGCTGTGCTGGTACCACAGAACGATCGGAAAGCTGATATGCAGCCTCACGGGTGTGCTTGTTTGTTCTTGCCACCTGGCTTACTTCCGCCTTTCGAGCAGCAGTGCAACAGCCGGATGCTGAGACCGAATCCTGCCGCCGTACGCACCAGAGGACCTGCCAAAAGTCTTTGCCACGGCTACCCTTCCCCGCCCCAATGCACTGCCGATTTCTCACTTCCTTAAACTGGCTTTTCAGGGTGCCTCTCCACGATTTCAATGGCCACTGGGATGGTGAAGCTGCATCCACGAGTTGGCAACACCAAAAACTGTGATCGAAACTTCTGTGCGCGTGCATCCCCGAAACTACCCAACTTCCAAGTACATCTCAACCGACTATGGACAATCGTTGTAGACCCCTGGCTGGATTAAAGCATTAAGTGCTGGCCGTTCCATTGAAGGACTGGGCAGTTCCGGAAAGCGGTCGTCCGAGAACTGGTTTGGGAACCGCATGAAACACAGCATAGGTGATGAGCGAAGTCCCAAGCGCAGCTTGACTCGTGAAAGGCTGACCCTTCTTGGGACAACATGGGCTGCCATTTCCATCTCCTCGCTTGCCAGCCGCATGAAGCCTGGCCTGGCCCTGCCCCAGCTCCGAAACTGTCATCTTACAGGCAAGCCGGGCGTGCGGGGAGGCGACGGGCTGAGCACGGATTGCTGGCACATGTGATTCATATGATCTCTCAACACTCCGGCCGGGCCGGACCTTTCCCAAGTGAAGTTCTGGCCGCCGGCCATGCTTCGGACTCGTTCCATCGCCTGAGCTGAATCAACGTTGCGATATGCCGAGCATGCAAAATATGCAAACATTCAGGCATGTACCAGTCCCGTCACACACAAGCGCATGCTCAACCAAATCCTGACCTCTGAGAGCGGCATCGGATTGTTCTCCACATTCACCAGCTCTTGGAAAGAACAAAGGGGAGCCTGCAGAGCCAGCTAGGCCGAGCTAGGCCGAGCTAGGCCAAGGCCAAGGCGAACCGAACATGTCTTCATGTCTTCATGCTCCCCCGTCTGTAGGAACCCTGCGCCTCGAAGGGCTGCGATTGCCACTTCCAATGACCGTGACCCCGCTCTCGCCGCTGCGTGGCAAACTCGGGGACCTTGTGTGCAAGAGCACCGCGGCTGTACAATGTGATGCTTCCTCATCCTCTACGATCTCCGTCATGCACAGCAAAAGGGTGCCAAGTTATCCCTCCAACCCGTGCTGCTACTGCAAGCGAGGCACAGGAGTCTCGGGCATTTTCGCTTCCGCCTCTTGACCACCCTCGCAGGGTGCAAAGCTTCAAACGAAGAGACGGCGGGAGAACGTAGCTTCCTCAAGTCTGGAAAGACTATTGCTCCGGAAGGCAATGACTATCTTAGCAAGCTCCCCCGATCCCCGAAAGCATCGCTGTGCAAAGATGAGGCAACATCTTTCTACTTCCAGCTCGTCGGCTAGTGCTTGCTGTGCCCGAGGTGTCGAAAGTAAGTTGCTGGATTGAAAATGAATTTATCTTCTGCCAGCCTTGTCGAATTGCTTTGTTGGGCTGCGGGATTTATCCTGCCGGAGTCCGCAAACATACTTCAATACTTCGTTTCGTGGAGTGCATCAGCATCTGCTGTCGCGTTGCTCGCCCTCCTGCCGAGGGTCCGAACGCTCCTCTGCTGACTCCTTGTCCTGGCGAGATACAAGCAGCTGCAGATGCAGCTTAGTGTGGGGCTCTATCGCCCGAGTATCATCATTGGCCGCATCTGCTGCATGGCTGCATTTAATTTCTTGGGTCCTTGTCAGTGGGTCGTGACCCTGACGTCATCGCCATACGCTCGGCGACCGACAGGCGCCGGTTGCCACCCGTCGTCGTGTCTGTTGCACCTGCAACCTCGGAGCGAAGAGGGAAGCAGCTGAGAGCAGCAACCGCAAACAGCACAAAAAAAACAAACTGCACGGACGCGAGGCAAGCAACTGCGCTGAGCGCAGACTTGAAGGCAGCTGCGGCTTTCACGAGGGCGGTCTGCGACCTGGCAGCCTTGTTCGGGTTGGATTTGCGGTGCCCGCCTGGCTCCGGCGACCCTCTCCGAGATGAATTCGGGTCGGTCAGATCACTGGGCCGACTTTGCAGGTCGGATTCCACTGAAGGCGAAGCAGAGCGCCGATCTGTGACGGCACCAAGCATCTGTGCTAGCTTCTGCCCTTCAGTTTTTTCCTCCTCACGGGCGACTTGCATGAGGGCTTTCACCGCAGAGAATAATGACTTCTTCCCGAGTGCATTCCTCGGTTTATGCTCGCTGGAAATGGGACTGCCCACTCGCCACTACACAAAAGCAGGGAATATAGAGGAAAGAGCAACTGAACTACACCGTCTTGTGGGCGCTTCGAGATGAAGCTACATTCCGGGCAGGCTGCTCCACAACGCACTGCAACTTGCAACACGACGTTCCCTTTGGCAACATACAACGTGCTCAGACAAGGGAAACCGAGTGGCTTTGGCGATGAGGGGGCCGAAGATTTCCTTGCACAGATAAACAGAACGGGCTTGTGGCCGATGTCGGCTAGCTAGCAAAACTAAAGTCCAAGATGCGGCGGCTCCTCAACTTTCTCCTCGGAATCCACCTTGGCCTCCACCTTGGCCTCCGCCTTGGCCTCCACCTTGGCCTCCGCCTTGGCCTCCGTCTTTGGAGCGCCGGGCTTGCTGAGCTTTGCTTCGGCCTTTGCAGGTTCCTCTCGCGCCGCTTGCGGCGCTTCCTCTCTGTTCTCTGCTTTGACACGGCTGCCTCGGCTCAATGCCAATGGAGGGGCCCTGAAGCAGAGAGAGGGTGGGAGCCAAGCGGCGCCGGACAGATGAACCCACCGTCCGACGCTGAACGGGGCCACGCTTGGGCCGCGCAGGGCCTCCAAGCGTAGGCCGCCGAGGCGTGGGCGCCGACGGCACCTCAAAAGACGAGCGGCCACAAGAGACAGATGGAAGGCTCGCCTTGTCCCTGCAACCAGAAGGAAGCACAGGGACAGAGACGCAGAATATGACAAGGAAACTCATTGACAAAGAACGTCCCCCCTATGCCTCCGGATTGTGCATCTCATCGAATGGAGATGGCTCTGTCGGCGCGGCCAGGGCTGCCAGCACCTCCTGAGGCGGGTACTGTACTACCGTTCTGTAGCTGTGCCGTGTACGTGTGCAGGCCCAAGCTTGCTTGAACACACCTTGAACAAACAGGCCTGGACTCTGTTGAGGCAGACATGATCTCTAGGTGCCACATTGCCGAAACACCCTGAATTCTATCCCAGCAGAAGTGATTCATAACCTACAGTAGAGCAGAGCATCGCACGTGATGTTGGCGCATGCCGCATGCTTTTCCACCCTGCCTGGCCCATCTGCCTCGCCTGGCTGGCGAAGTCCACTCGCCACGCTTCGCCAGTGGAATGCTGGGAGGGCAAGCGGGAGCTGTGGCGTGCTTGGCTTCCTAGAGTCCTAGGGCTGAGAAGAGACTCACCGAGATGAAGAATAGACTCTGAAGAGCCGGCACAGAATACAAAAGTAAATAGCACAGCCTCGCCTGCGTCTGCCGCGCAGACGTGGTGAAGGAAGCCTTGGCATACGGAGACACTGGGATTGGGATGGCTTAACCAATCCGGTCAGGCAGCAGTGGTTGTCTGCATAGACAACGGATGCTTTCGAAACTCCTGCCGCAGCAGCACCATCGATACCAGCAGAATTACAAGGTGAGCAAGCACATTCCAGTTCTGGAAATGGAGCTTAGGTACATATGTTTTTATAATGCCAAATTCCATTCCAAAGACAGAGTTCTGCCTGAACGTGCAAAGGAGAGCATCTCACAAGCAGCCAGTTTGAGCTAAGCTCAGCTGCGCAGGACAAGACGTAGACGTGGTCCTCCTCTGTGAGCAGCGACGCCGCGGCTCTGATCGGAGTCGAAGGTTGCAGGAAGGACTCCCACCCCTCCAATCACGAACACCAGTAAGGACATGCAATCTACTCCACATCCGTCTGCATCTCTTGACTGCATGGTGCACCGAACCTCTTTCCATCGGTTCGATCCGGCAGCGGGACGGTCGGTCAAACTTCCTCGTGAAAGCCAGTTATACATGGAGAAAGCGCCGGGATCTCTCAGCAGTCACCTAACCAGTCTCCTGCTCCATGGAAGGTCTTGGAGAAAGGTCTTTGTCGTCCGCTCCTGGCGCTCCGCGAGCTGTGGCTGGCTTGCTCCGACCTTTCGGACCAAAAGGTAGCAATCCCTACTCGGCTTGCACTCCATCTCACTTTATGCTGGCCTCCACGTTGTTCGTGGGTCCATATTCAAGGCTTGCCTGAAACCTGGGCCCACAGTGCGGCATCATGACCCGGTTACACCTCGTGCTCAACACTAAACTCCCCACACCTAGCACGCAGCCGTCTCGGAACGAACCCGGCCGGAGCCTGCAACAGCTTCTCATGTACATCCGGCTCGTCTATGAGGGATCATGCCCAGCCCAGGCATTCCCTATCCCAACGTGTCCTGGATGCGAAGGCTTCAAAGGGCCGGAGATCGCCGATTTGCCGTCGTCTGTACACGCGTCTGAGCTGCAGGTATTCTGCAGCTCAGCTCTGATTCTGAGGCTCCCTCACCTTCAGCGAGAAGCCATCTACACTACCATGTTTCTTCGCGTAGGACAGAGCACAGCTAACTGCAGTAGCAGTGATACCCACGAACATCTGTTTTGGGGTGTCCCTTTGCCTCATTGTGTCCGAGCCAGTGTGCTTAGACACGTCTTGCTCAAGTTGCTGAACTGCTAGTTTAAACCAAAGACGTACATTGTGGGCCCAAGCCTCTCATTAACGCATCCATACGCATCCCATTTGTGCGCCCTTGGGCCGGCTAAACGCAAACCACGTGGCATATTCACGGGTGAACGGGCAGCGTACGGTGCAAGCATGGAAGCCGCGACATATGCGACAAATTCAACACGTGGGTTTTGCACTCGCGTTGGCGATGATTTGTATTTCTGGTCCCCAGAGGCTGCGGCCAAGCGTCCGAAATTAGCCCAGGCCGGCATTGAGGCTCGCACGGACTTGGCCTTCGGCCGAGTCTACAAGATTGACCTGCCGGCACCTGAACGCAGTTGCCGCAGCTACCCCTGCCTTGCGGCTAGCTGCCGTATTGTGTCCGTGACACCGTGACAGACCTCTGGCTGCCTTTAACCCTAACGTAGGCCTAGAAGGTGCAAGCTAGAGCTCAAGAAACGAAGCTGCAGGGCAGGGGGAGTAGTGTACAAAGGCTGCTGCGGCCCGTAGCGAGTCGCGGAGCCCATGGCAGACACGCGGCGAACAGAAAGCGACTGTCGGAGCATCTCTGCTAAGTCTGCTAAGTCTAAGTGCTGTAATCAGGCTCGGGAGTGCATGAAGACTTGGAATGACTGGCACATACTGGAACATTACCGCTTTCGCAGATCACCGGCTCCATGCGGAGCTGGTGGTGTAAAAGCAAATTCCATCCCTGAAGGATCATGCACGCACAGGCTCTTCCTGAAGGCAGGAATGCTGGCAATTCTAACAGGATCTCGGCATAAACTCGCAAAACAAGGCTCGCACAACTCTGAGCGATGGCGGGGCTCTTCGGCTGAATAGGGGGCAAGTAGTTCCTGCGGAACGAACTCATGATCATGAAGCTTCAGTCCGCTCTGGTTCACAGCCATGCAAGCGCTCCCGTTGCCGGTGTTCTGTGGCGAGTGCCTCGGGCATGAGATCACCCCAATTGCAGCCAGCATGACCTCCGACCCTCTTTGATCTGCCCCGTTCCGGTCACTCGGGTTGCAGCACGCCAGCGTTGCCTTCAGGCCTTAAGCCCGAGCTTTCAGCGGAAGGGAGGGTTGACTTAGTCGCACGACTCAATGTCTGGCCATCTGGCAGAGAAAGTGCCATCGCGGATGAAATGGCCCACTTGTGGATCCCGGGACCACCTACACTAAGGGGTTGCAGCCGAAGGCTCGCATGTCTGTCTTCCCACATACGCGGTCTTCTTTCTGGGTGTGATGGCCCTAGCTCGAAGAAGTGAAACAGAAAAGCATAGCCACCGTCCCTTTCAGAACGATGGTCTATATATCTACATTTACATTTCAAGAGTGATTCTTTCGTCGCGGGCAGCCGACTGGGGACCTGCTGATGGCGATACGGAGTTTGCGTCTGTTGTTTGCAATCTCTGGAGGGCAAGACTGCGACGCCTGTTCCGCTCTCGCCTCTTTGAGCTGGAACTTTGCGAGCTGATCTTTGAGCCGATCTTTTTGACGGGCTGCTCACGGTGCTCCTTGCATCGCAAAGTACCAACCAAAGTAACAAGTGATGGGTCATACTCCAGCTCCAACGTGGCTTTCATCGTGCACACTCCGAAAAGGTTAAAGCTCCCAAGCAGCTGCGGCTCCGGAGGATCACTATCGAAAGAGTTCACGGCCGACTGTATTCGCCTGCTTAGCGAAGTGGCGCCCACACCTGGTGACAGGTCGTATATGCTCATCTTTTCGAAATCAGCGAAGTGGCCAGTGCACTTCGCAAAGAGATTCTCGAAGTCATCGCTGGCAACAAGAATTTCGAAAGTCACAGCATCGAAAACAATTGAGTAGTCTTTATTTACCGACTGCCCCTGTGCTGCTTCCGAAGCCATGGTGAGTGTGGCGCTGTCTGACCGGAGGGGGGCCACAGTACTTCCGGTGAAATCCGGTGAATCCTTGAAGCCTATCAATCGGCAAGAAGCCCCATCTTCTCCAGTGAAGCTCATTTGGTAAAGCTCCGTCTTGATCGGCGTTAGAGCAGAGTCGACCAGGCGGGTTGTCGTCGTTGGGGACACCGTACTTGTACCCGGAATACTCGCAAGGAAATTCTCCACTCGCTCCCGATCCTCGCTTGTGACCTTGGGATGACATCGGCTCTCGGCACCCCCCCCCCCCCCCCCCCNCCCCCCCCCCCCGTCCCGCCAAAAAAAACGCGACAGCAAATGTAGCAAGAGTTTTTCAAGCATGCACTCTAAACAAAGACCAGCCGAGACCTCCAAAACTTACACGAAGCAGACTATGCTAACAGATGCTGAGCACCAGGTCTAAAAAGTCCGAGCCCGCAAGTGTAGCAGCAGAGTTCTCGCAGAATAACATTGTGCCGAGTTGTGGAGAATCCTGCAAGAGCCTGAAGGAAGCATCCAGCTCCACAACGCAATCACAAATCCCACTCATCAGCGCTCTGGCTGACTGCATCGAAACACGCTTGGTTTTCAACTGAACGCGCTGCTCCGCTGAAAGAGATATAGAGCCATGAAGTATGCAGGTCAAGGTCATCAAGAAGCACAAAGAGCCGAAGGCTATGTAGACCATGTCTAGATCTCGCCACCACAGAACGCCACTACATAGGCAGTGCCCAACAAGCGCTTTCCAGCCCCACTGGACCCATAAGGCAGAAACCAGCCGTGGGAGAATGGTGAGGTACGCAACTGCTTCCACATCCTCCGCATTTGCAAAGAAGTGCGCCATGGCACAGAGGAGCTGCATGCCGGCATGCAGAGTATCCAAAACAAATGGCGAAACCTCGCATGGTAGCAACAGCACCGTCAGCATCGTCCAATAGCCGACCAGAACCGGAATGTCCAGAGCCAGGTACACCGGATCGGTGGCCTCGCTAAGTTCGACTTGTATCCGTATGAGGCGAAACGCACCAGCAGCCATAAAGCATGTACAAGAATGCTGAAGAATAGCTCGTTGCACATCTCGATAGGCTTTGATGCGCTTCTTCGTGCCAGACACCTTTCCCAACCATCTCTCCGCCTTCCTTACAAGCTCCCGGCACCATTCTGCCATGAAGCTTCGGCTGTTGCTCCATCGACGAGCCAAGACAATGAAGATTTTGAAAATTGTGACAGCCTGCAAGACTGCTGCCACCGCACCCACTACAAGGGCCGTTGACACCGCCATGTCGAGCAGTCTTCCAACAGGATCCGAGCCAAACTGTTGCAACATAGAGGAGTGGTGCGGTACAGTAAGAAGTATAACTATGGAAGCTCAACTCATCTTCGAAAGTTGCAACTAAGCATCTGGCTCCTGGTCTTCGACCGCCTCTCCTTTCCTGAAGTTCGGCCTGAAAGGACTGCTCACCCCACAAGCCGTTTGCAAGAAAAGGAAACTAAACCCGATTTCCTCAACGAACGAAAGCTTCCAGGCTTCGCTTCGTCCGAAAATCTGCAAAAGCGACAAGCGAACATGTGGGCAGTGAGTCGCCGTGGTCCGCGTTGTCCCAACACTTGACTACGTGGTGGTCCGTAAGGTGTCTGCAGACAGAAGACGGCAGCAACAGGACTCGAGGTCGGAGTGGCAGAGGCTAATTACTTTACTTCAGGAGCGCTCGCACTCACAACTGAGACATGCCGGACGAGTGTCGGATCCTGCGATTTTTGGGGAGTGCGGGGGGGTGCTCCCTCAGACTTCGTTCGCTCCATCTACTCTTGTTCCTCTTTCTGGAATAGACCATCAAGCTCTGCTGCTCTGCTGCGTGACCCGGGTGATCCATGATCGCTTCTGAGTCCGCTCCGCTTGCGCTTTTGTAATTCGCCGCCGCTTCCGTTGCTCTCAGTTCGCACCGCCTTCAGATGTCGGGACGTGCGCTGTGGCGATGTGTCGCGACGAACGCGGATTTGGTTCTCTTGTCGTTCTCAGCTGTAAGCGACTGCCCTTGTGCGCCCTGTCCTCTAGCTAATTCGGCACTTGTACGCTTTCCTCACAAGATCTCACAAGACTTGTAGTTTATGAGTGACTGCCTAAAAGTCGGGCTCGATTGAAGCCGAAGCCGCAGATGCCAATCCGGAAGATCAGCTAGGCCAGGTGAGCAGGAAAAAGGAGGATTTGGCTTTCGTGCTTGCGATGGGCGTCAGGTGCCCAGTCAGGCTATGCATGTGGAGAGGCATGAGGGTCAGCTCAAGCGGGGCTGTCGCCTTGGTCGACTGGTCGCTGCAGGGAGGCTTCTCAAAAGGGGGGGCATTGATTAGGGACCCCGTTGCTACGAAGAGATTTTATCACGAGGCGGAAGGCCATACTGGGTAGGTCTGCGCAGCGGAAGCCCAATCTCTGACCGTCTCCGGCTCTGCACAGCGCTGGGCTGTCTGCGCACTTGCTGACTGTTGAAGAGTCTTCTGCTGGGGAGGTTCGGCAGCCGCTTGTGGAGTCACCCTTGCAGGCGGCAGTCGAAGAGGCAATCTAGTGCCGGTGCGAAGCAAAAAGCACTGCCCTTCGCCTGCGGCAGCTGTTGTCGATGTCGAGCGCAGCAACCTCTCGGGACAGAAAACAGCTTTACGATGAGAATCTACGAAAGCCCTAGACCCAAATGACCTGAGTCTCTCCCAACTGCTAGCGTCCAGGCCTTGCAGCGCAGCTCTTCTACCAGGCCTTTGTGGCTGTCCTGCAGCTCCTCTGCAAGAGCTTGCTGGAAGCCAGAACGAGGTTCAAGAGTCCACCAGGCCTGCACCATAGCGGTCAAGTCATTCACACGCTCTTGCGTTTCCTGCAACGCCTGAGTCTTCGCAGTGCACCGACGCATCACTCCGGCGTTCATACATCCATTCACTATAAAGGCTCAGGCACCCTGTTGTGTGGAAGCCTAAGGCCTAAGGTTCTGGCTTTGTCTCCCATGACCGTTTCCAGTCGGCCCTCTTCCTTGGAGAGGGCCATTCTCGCCTGAGAGCTCGCACTCCATGACAGAGGTCAGTTCATGAACGAACCATTGCTTCAAGTGCCGAGCCTGCGTAAGAGTTGCGGCCACGCCGCGAATGTTTTCCTCGTTTAGCAGGAATCGTGGTTGCCAGGCGATGCCCGAGTCTGCAAAACACTCGAGACAGGTTGAGCCATAGATTGTCTGAGACGACGAGCGCAGCCAGCCTGTTTTGCCCCTGAAAAACGACAGGTGCGAGTGCCGAGCCTCCAGGATTTTCTTGAACCTTTGCAGCATTGCACCAGAACAGTTCTGCACATTTGTCATCTCCAGGGGTCGAACTCGCCCAGCTCACGGGTCTTCACGGCCAGCCTCAAAGAGAGCACAGGGAGCACCGAAATCCGAAAGAGCTGAGCCGCTTTAGCCCGTGCCGTGCCCGTGCCCGTCCCGTCTGTCCCCTGGGCCCCGGTGCTGGCGGGCAGCTCTGTGGGTGCACTGCTGAGCTTCCTCGAGTCAACGGAGCTTTTACAAACTGCAAGGTTTCTCCTCCTCGGCTCCATACGGCGGTTTCCGGCGGTTTCCGGTCCGGTCCTGGCGTATGCGTGCCAGCATGACGTCCGCCCGGTCGGGCAACTCTCTCCTCACAGGGCTTGAAAATCTCTGGAGCCGAGACTGTAAGCGCATAGCTGAGCTCCACACGCTTTCCTAATCACCGCAATCGAGCGCTGCTTCAAAGACTTGGCTTCTTCTTCGGAGAGGAGCTTAATCACCTCGCTGCAACCCGCCTGCCTGCATGCTAAATGCGAGTAACATGATAGAAGCATCGCAGCAAGCACCTGGTGAGGCTGAGTGTTCTTGTTGTCCACCTTGCAGATTTAATAGACTTAGTTACCTCTGATCACTGGAGCTCTACGGCGCCAATCTTGCCTCCGGCAAGGATACACTGGCTCCAGTTGCCATTCGCATCTGTGCCAATTCGCTCTCCACCTGGCACACAGTTCGACAGACTAGCACACTGGCCGAAAACCTGCGGTGATTGACGGATCAAGCGGCAGGCTCGCCTGAAGCCTGCGAGCCCCCGTGTCGCGCGAAAGCTCGGCTCGCATCGCCTGATCGACAGCACGACGGAAAGCCCGCAGCATTCCGATCCCGTGCAAGGCGTCCTGCAAGTCTGTTAGAAATTGCTGGGCTTCCGCTTCCAGCGAAAGGAGATCCTGCAGAATGGCGGCCAGTCGACATGCACAGCTCATAGCTTTTCGACTTCACCCTGGGCCCCGAGCCTGGCGTGAGCGCTCCAGCACACCTCGCTCCCGATCGAGCGCCTGGACCCAAAGTACTTCAAGAGCTCCCCTTATCCGATCCTTATCCCCCTTCCCCCTCAACACACCTCCTCGACAGCATCCCGGAAGTTCTCACGGGGCCTTCGCGGGAGACGAAAGCGGCGACGACAACGATCCATCGAAAGCGAAATCCTGAAGACTTTGAGGCGTCAGCGGCCGGCGCTCTCGGAGTTGTAGTCGCTTCTCGCAAACTTTCAGATCCGCGAACCTCCCCGCGAAACACGGCGCGGGAAACAGGTCCCCGACGCGAAATCTTTCCGTTGCATGGTCGACTGATCTTGATTGTACTTCAATCTCTGCAGCGCTAGCCTCGCATAGCGCATGTGGACCAACCGCGTTTGGCAACCTTCCACCTGCGACTCGCACCGCGGAGTCATTCATATGGGACGAGCACTTGCCACAACAAGCCTGGGTGATGGCTTCTTCGATGTCTTTTATGCTGCGTTGCGCGTCATTGATGACCTCCGGTTGCAAGATGCATCGAGTACTCATTCGGCAGCCAGACCGAGTGCCGCACCTCGGTGTGCTCCCGAACACGCCCTCGCACTCGGCGCTTGAGCTGTTCCTTCCTGGCCACATGACCACTCTTCGCGGCCTTTATGCCTTTATGCCAAACCCTCTAAGCCAGCACGAAGCCCAAGAACATGATGCTGCTGGGCTCCTCGGTCCTGGGATTTTCTGTAGGACGGCAAGTCGAGGTGTCAGATGCAGCACTGACCGAAGCACCGAACGTCTGAAGATCCCGTGGTAAGCAACCATGCTGCAAGGTGGGCTACTTCGGCTCTCTCACTGGGACAGTCCGGGCAGGGTGATTGCCGGCATTCCTTGGCCCCTTGCAAATCAGAGTTTGAACCTGCTACTGGCGCGGTCCCAAAAGCCGAAACATGCCAGCCATACTCGCGCTTTTGACCTTGGTTGGCTAGTGGTCGCAAATGGGGCATGAACGAAGCTGGGCCGGTAATGCTGTGCCGTGTTCTGATTGATTTGGCACCCGTCCCTGCAACATACGTCACTCGTCGGGCATGCATGCGCTGCATCCGGATCTCTAACCTCGTGGCCAGACACACCAGGCATGGAACGAGTGGCGAATCGGAGCACTAAACCCGCTCTCCTTCCGCTACATTCTCGGCGGGAACCCAACTCACGAGTCTGCTAGTGCAGAAAGGGTGTCCTTCGCATAAATCTTTCGACGGTTTCGCCGTCCAAATCCTCTGCAGAGTAGTCTGCACCGGCGTTCATAAGCAGCTTTATGACATCGAGGTGCCCGAACATGGCTGCGTAGTGGAGAGGCCGTCGCAACAGAAGATCCGTCACGTTCCACGACGCATTCCTGTCGAGCAGCTGTTGCACCAAGTGCGTGTGGCCCCTTGCCGAGGCAAGATGCAACGGGGTTTGTTGGGAGCGATCTTTGGCGTCTAGATCAACATCGGCAGTGTCTGCCAGCAGTTCTGTCAGGATGTTGCCATGCCCGTTTCCCGCTGCATAGTGGACCAATGTCCGGCCGAAGCGATCCGGCGGTACCTGCGACTGGTTCAGCAGACGCAGCTCCTTGAAGAGTCGAAGGTCACCTGCCGAGTCCGGGATAAATAAACAAACATATGTCTCCTGAACTGATTTGGGCACATCTCCATGACTCACGAAAATTCGGTCTCAGCGATAACAAAGGCTCGAAGCCCGCTTACACAGAAAAACTGCTATTCCAAATGCTACACAATACATACAATGAATACAGCCCAAGATTAAGTGATAAGCATTGTCGACAACGTCAACTATTCAGGCTCTGCTTTCCCAACCCATCATTCGAGCTTGCCGAAATGGAGGGCTAGCTCCCTTTGCCTGCCAGAACTGCCCAATGCACGGGGCCACGTCCATCATGATCTGTTGTCAGACAGAGCTCTGTCTGGAGCAACTTCAAGGCTGCCTTCGGAGGAGACTTTCGTTTTTGAATAGCTGTCACCAGCGGGGTTCGTCCCCATATATCTTGCGCAGACATCTGAGTAGACAGGGCACTCGGCTCACTTGCACCCAACAAGTTCGCCACATCCGAGTAGCGGCCACTCGCAGAGACAACGTGCAAAGCAGTCATGCCATATGCCTCATCTGCCTCCATCATGGCATCTGCCTCGTCCGGGTCCCTCTCTGCCCGACTGTACATGTGTGTCATGTGCGGTTCTGAGGTCTCCTCGGAGTTTTCCTCGGAAGCTTCCAGCAGCGCCGCCGCCGCAGCGTGGCCCGTCAGCTTGGCCCAGGCGGCCGCCGTGCGTTGCTGCCGGTCTGCATAGTCTGCCGAGGCACCAGCATCCAAGAGAAGTCGGAGGAGCCGCAGGTGGCCCCGCCTTGCAGCCCACTGCAACGGCTGGCATCCAAACTCGTACTCCTGAGCATCAACGGCGGCTTGCGCCCGCAGCAGCTCTGAAGCTATTTCCTCCTCACCATGCAGGGCAGCCCAATGGAGTGGGGTCCAGCCGAGCTCGTCGGGGGCAGTCACAAGTGCCACAGACGATCCATTGGCTTCCGCCAGCATCGCCCGAAGCTTGTCTAGCTGTCCGAACTCTGCCGCCTCATGAAGCGGCGTTCGGCCCCACTCTGCAGTAGTTGACATATCAACAGTTTGATCCTGGAAGTCATCCGCACCTGTCGTGGAGGCCACAGAAGAGCACGAGCAGGTCGTGACGACCCAAAGCAACATGCGCCCAAGGATGACGGTTCTGGTTCTGGACATGCTGCAGACTCGCGCTGGCATCATGGCGGGACAGATGCCTTTCTATCAGCAAGCAGGAAGGCGAATTAGGAAAGAGACAGGTGGTTCAGCATGCCAGCTCGCTCGCAAGTGGATGATCAAGGTCTTTGCAAAGCTATGCCAAGCTCATGTGTTATGATGCTGCCCTTCTTTGTGGGTGACTCTGCATCGTGAGGCGATTGCGGCGTGGGTCTGACAGTCTACGACGAGTCTGCCATCTGGCCGCCTCAAGGTCTGGTCGGGCCCCGGGGCCCCCCGGGGCCCGTGCCACTTTCTTTCATCTCCTTGTTCATGGCATCAGCAGCCTCGTTGACCTGGCAGGGTGCAGGGACAGGATCTTCAGTCGCCATCGCATGCCATGGCAGCCGCAGAAGCTATCCTTGCTTCGGTTGCTCACGCCTTCAACGAAGTGCAGATGCCAGCAGAACTTTGCAGGCATCCACGTTCATAAAGCACCTACAGGATCCTACGCTACGCAAATCAGGCTTCAGGAAAACGTCGTGCTGGGCACAAGGCCGCTAGAGGCCATGCTTGTGTGCTTGCACTCCACCGGTCTGCCAGCCGCCAGTTGGATAGCTGAGCAATGTTTGCAAGAAATACTTGTAATACGCGTACTTGATGATTCATGTGTTTACAAATTCAATCCTGGCAGACGCTGCGTCATGCAAGATCAACACCAGCAGCGAATTCAAAATGCTCAACTGTATCTACAGGCCTGTGCAAAAGCAGCAAGAGAAACAAATGCAGCAGAATTTACAAATTACAAGTGACGGTCTACCTGCGTTGAATCGTTCTTGCTGATACACGGAGTATTGACCGCATTCTCGGCCTTGCCTCGCAGTCTCACTCACATGCTGCTCTGGAAATCCTGCCACAAATGAATAGAACACTGCGTGGAAGACCACCTAACTTGTATTCAGACAGAGAGACAAAGAGACCGGCAGGGAGAGAGAAAGAGAGAGCGAGAGAGAGAGAGAGAGAGAGAAAGAGAGAGAGAGAGAGAGAGAGATAGAGAGATAGAGAGATAGAGAGATAGAGAGATAGAGAGATAGAGAGATNGAGAGAGCGAGCGAGCGAGCGAGCGAGCGAGGGAGGGAGGGAGGGAGGGAGGGAGAGAGAGGGAGAGACAACAGAGATAGGAGAGAAAGAATGCGAGAGTAGAAGAGAGAAAGAATGACAAACCACAGACGGGTGGTGGGAGACCAAACACACACAGACACGAAGAGGAGCACGCACACACACACACACAGAGCACACACACCCGCGCACGCGCGCAAACACACACACACACACACACACGGACGGATACAACCACAACCACACACTCAAAAATAGAATTTGAAGCGAACCACAGATGGATGATTGCAATGTTTCGGATGAAAAATGGAACTGGGAGTTTTGGTACATACGTGTCACGAACACCAAGAATGGCACACTGTTCACAAATTAGTGAATGATCCGTAGGGGGTTGGGTCCTGCCCCGGTGTCCCTGCACCCGCCAGGAGTATGCCCCCCTCCGCCCCCCTGCGATGTGGGTTTGAACCCCTCTTGCCATGACCTAGGCAAGCAAGCACACACACACACACAGACACGGACAGACACAGATGGACACAGACGGACAGAGAAGGGACATGAAGGGACGGAGGGTCGGAGGGACGGCCCGGAGAGAGAGAGAGGGAGAGAGATACGCGTAGACAAAGCAGAGGCCGACACGGGCAGAGAGAGATGAGAGCGAGGGATAGTGATCCCTCACCCACCTGTTCAATAATTCACTCTGCATCACTGTCGTCCTTAAGAGATGATGTACGGACGCTTTCTTTCTGTCGACAGGTGGAAGTGGCAGGCGCCTTGTGCAAGAGCACATCCTCTCGGTCTGTCATCCGTCGACTTCTTAACAATTGGTTCTCTCCCAAAGGCAACCAGAACAGTCAGATCGATGCTCGATAACACACAGGACACAAGCTGCATGCTGAGAGCCACCGCCTGGAGTATGCTCAAATATCGTTGGGTCGTCTCCTGCGTGGCTTTCCAATGACAGAAGTGCTGACAGCCATGCCTCGCGTGCACAAACCAATATCCTCGACACTTTGACGCTCTCTGCGAAGATCCTCCACTTCGGTCTTCCTGGCCGAGCATACAAGCTTGACGCACGAGGGCCTGCAGTCTTACGCTCAGGGGACTGGTTGCGTGCGCATGCCCGAAAAGCACCCACCATCTTGTACAAGCAGCTCAAGCCGATTCAAGCCCCGAAACTCATCGAATCCAGCGAGGAGGTTCGAGTCGGATCTGCGACGATCATCGGTTGTGCACAGGGCAAAGCTTAGGAGATGCAAGGCTGGCATCAAGTTACTTCACAGTGCGAGACGAATCTCCATTAACAGCAACTTACAGCCAATGGCGACTCACTATTCCGCCGCTCCCTTCCTGCTCGTCCGGCAATCTCACATGCCCTCGGTTTGCTACAGGCTCCGACTCGTGCCAAACCATCGGTTGCTCGTCATCTTCGGCTTCCAAGCGAACAGAAGCTTGAGATATCATACGCTTCGCATCCACTCAGGCCCCAAGCCGTCGCAGTTGCCCTCCTCTACCCCGCGCATGTCACGGCGCCAGAGTCTTACATTCCACTTAATTTACTCCCAACGATGATTCAAGTCGAACCGAAGTGCCGGGTTGGAGCACGCAACGCGGCTCCCGAAACTGTCGTTCGACTTGGCAACACGAGTAAGGCTAGAAAATTAATCTCCTGCACTGTGCAGCAGCTCGCAGGGCGGCCAGGCGCAGCTGCAGGGCGTCTGCATCTGCGAGGGCCCCAATAGTTGGTGGAATTGGTCTGCTTGACAGGTTGCTTCCCTCCTAGGGAACTCTGCGTTGTTCTACGAAGCCCCGCACAAGAGCGGCGAAAAAATCAGCAGTTGCGGCGGCCGCCTTCATGACTGTCTGCATGGTCAGAACGATGCGGAAGGTCCTTTCTTCGTGCACGTGCAGGCAGCCGCAACGACTTTCATACGAATGGCCAACTAGTTCCCCCGACAGCAACGGAAGCTACACCCACACGGCATAATGTTGCACAGCTTTGATGGTACAAGTAGCCGCTTCGCGGCCCGGCCTGGTTCTCCTGGGCCTGAAGGCTTTCGGCAGATCCTGCAGCGTCACGCGTCGGATTTGTTGAGTGCAGACCACCATTACGACCCCTTGACCCACTTTCCAACATGCTGCATGACTATGCCGCCGCCCAAGAGTTCTGCTTGGAGGTCAATCCAAGCAGCTGAAAGACGCCCATGCAGAAGCACGTGTGCCGCGCATCTTTGGCGCAGCTGCCCTGCACCCAGCACTCACGTTGCGCAAGAATGTGCACATCCACCGGACTAGGAGTCTAGGAGTCCACTGGAATGACAAAGCCTCTCTGGGTTTGGATGATTCTGGATGTACCAGGATGGCGGTACTAGTACGTCGCTATGCGGCAGTTTGACAAATACTACCCACGGCTGGAAATCAAACCCGGCAAGTGCAAGGGACAGTGCAAACCGTTTTTCACAAGCGTTGTCTTCATCCCTTTTGGTGACAATCTTAAGTTTGACACCCCTGCAAGAGCCCGAACGAGATCAGGGCGCAACACTGCAAGTTTCTTCTGCAAGTTCGGGTAAGCCTGCCATCTTCAAACCTAGACGGCAGCAAGCCAACGCTTTGCATGTGACTTTGTGAAAGCTGAAAGCTTAGGCTTGAGCGTCGGCTCGGACTGCCTCCGCTGACTCTGCTCGTCGGCCTCGCAAGCCGCAAGCGGCGCAAGTGGCGCAAGCGTCTGCGATCCTCTGAAGGACGCGGCTGCCGGCTGCCGGCCTCGGCCTGCTGCGCTCGCAGGCGTGACCATGTCATCGGCGAGGGCGGCGCGGGCGGCACGGGCTTCGCTCCGGGCCCGGGCCTCAAAACCCAGCCAGGTCCCTGCAAACTCGAATCGGGCTCTAAGATCTCTAAGATCTCTAAGTCTAAGTGCCAGGCTCCGAGTGCCGAGGGGACTCGGACTCCGCAGGAGGCACCCCAGCCCCAGCAGAGTGGCCAGCAGCTTCCGGGGCACGCACAGGCGCTCCCTGCGAAGCCTCCGTGCGCGCTTCTCGGTACCGCTGCCAGCTGAAGCGCTGCCTCGACGCGGCGCGGCGGCAAAGTAAAATCTCACAAGAACGTGGCTCCGGAGCCTGGGCCGCTCTGCAAGCTCTGACTGCGACGGCTGCGCCTGACCACCTTGAAAAAACAACTGCATGACATGACACAGTGACTTTTCGCGCTTCAACACGGATGGGCCCACGGCCTCTCGATTCAGCGGTGGTCGCTGCAGCCTTCGCCTTCGCCTTTGCCCTTGCGGCAGTTTCTGCAGCTTCCCTTCGCGCTGCATCGGCCCGCAGAGCAGCGTTGGCACGATCTTCGGCGTCGCGCGCTGCTTCCGGGCTTCTCCAGGCGGGCGGGTGAGCGGAGCCCGTTGTTTGCGGTGGTCTGAAGCTGGCTGAGGCACGCTCCTCAGCACGCAACAAGCACGAAAAGCCCAGTGTGGAAGACGGGATGGCCTGGTCTTTGCAACTATAACAACTGGATTCTGGATGCCGGGCATGGATCAGGTAACCAGGCACCATTAGCAGCAAACGCAACATTAGCAAGTAATGTAGACAAGACACAGTCGCAGCTTCTTGGCCGGAATCATTGGCAGCATCGTCCTCCTCTCCTGCCATGGGCCGTGAGTTTGCCGGCCTACCTGCAGGCACATCAGGCACGAGTGTGAACTCACGGGCTCCTGGCGCACGCCAATCTGCAGGACGGAAGTAGCTACTGGTCTGGATGTTCTCCAGCTCCTCCAAGTCGGAGATGTCGATTCCCTCGGTCCAGTTGCTTAGAGGGCCCGTGGAACTCATGCTCTCCCGCAGCCGCTGTACCACATCACCACGCGAGGCCAACCTCCTGATGCCAATCACACGCAGAAAAAGGAACTCAGCGTCGTGGATGCCACCATACAGCGAGCGAAGATTCAGGTTGGTCGCCTTCGTCTCCTTCAACTCGTCTTCTACTTCCCACCAAGATTCCTTGGTGTACAACCGCTTGGGTCTCTGCCGCCTGGATGCATCAGGAGCCGGCAGAGATGAGGTCGCAGATGAGCTCCTCGTGCGTTGCTGATCTTGCCGGCTCATGTTGCTCCGCCCCTGAGCATGCGTAACGTCCCTTCGCAGCGGGTTCTGCGCAGTCAGATCAGGAAGCTCCAGAGGTGGAAGCAAGAGCAGGCGCTCTTGGGAGAACGCACGACGCACGTCTGCATGCCACGTAACCGAACTTGCCCTGCAGGCCTTCGCCAGGCTGCTGTAGACTTTGCTTGCCAAAGTGGTCATTGACTCGAGCAAGCCGCGGGCAGTTGTCGGTGTGTGCTGGAGGCTTTCCGATGGAGTAGAGCTGGAAAGGGCGTCCTCCACGTGCTTCACCAGATTTCGCAAAGCTGTCAGCAAAGCTCCGGGGGCAAAGCCAGGATGCCTCTCCGGCATCCCCAACACATCCAGGAAGTAACGCCGAACGCTCGGCCCGTACCTGAGATAGTGTGCTGAAAGGGACGGCACCTGCGTCAGCCATTGGATCTCTCCATCCTCTTCCCATGTGCACTCCTCAAGATGTCTGAACTGCAGAGGCACAAACACCAGTTCCGAGAGAGCTTCCCGGAGATTCGAAAACCCACCGTCTGTGCTTGATCCGAATTCGGAGGCCACTTCTTTGTAGATGTCGGCATATACCTACATTGCAGCAAGCATCAGCCATGGACTGTTACAGTTAGAACAAACCGTCGCCTCGATGTTCTGACATCGACCTTCGTCTTTCAGGAGGCGCAAACTTCGGAGCAATCCTGCGGCAGACAGCTCCACCTCAGGGATCAGGTTTGACACGGAAGCTAGTCCTGCTTTTCCGAACCACCTCGCACCTTACGGGCACCCACTCAATCCGGTTAGACTTTGCGAGCCCCCGGCCTGGACACCGAGACGCTGCAAGCAGCTGCGAACTAGTTCATCCTCTGCAGGCTGTGTCGTGGAGCCCGGGGATCCAGGAAGACGGACATAGTGCAGGTACTGCCCACCCAGCCTGCCGTAGACCTCTGACGGCAGTTCGAGTTGCTGCATGTGAGTTTGCCTAAAGTTGCAGCTTGACTGCACGCTGCGTGGACCCGTCTTCCCCTCAAGCCCGGTCTACCTGCAAAACAAAACCCGCGAGCACCCGAAAAAGCCAAAGAGTTTTGGGCTTGTCCGGACAGCAACAATGCGCACAGGGCTGCTTTAGCGGCAGCACAGCAAGCCGACCAACAAAAACGCTGCCACATTTCACCGAGTGTCGTCATGCAAGAAAAAATCTTGCAAGTGGATCTTGCGAAGCATCTTGTGGTCCTTCAGCGGACCTTACCATATTGGGGATCGCAAGTTTTTGCAGTATCTTCACGACACCCCACACCTCTGATAATTGAGAAAAAGACTGAATTACCCAACCTGCCCTGGAGTTTGCTGACTTCACCAAGCTGCCTTGACCCTTGGGGGCATCCACTTGGACAGCAATGGGCAAGGTCCGAAGCCAATATAATTCAGCATCGTCAGCCCCGCGGCAACGGCGAGAAACGTAGGCCTGCGCTCGCAGCCCGCGCTTCAGGAGGCCAGACCACCACTCCTGTGCACAGAGGCTCGCACCAAGCCTTGATGCCAGGTCGTTTGTGTGCTCAGCTTCCGCCGGCTGAAAATTTTGCACGCCAATAGCTTGAAGAAAAGCCTCCCATCCCAGGGCGTCTTCGCCCCATGTCTTTTGGCTGAAGATATCTTGAACCACCGCTGCATCTAATGGCCGCGACTCATCAGCGCAGGTAAAGCCGAGGTACGAACTACTCTGCAGCTTCTGCGGGCGCCGCAAACTCAAACGAGCATTGCTGGTCATCTGGAGGCCTGGCAACCATAGCCAGGTGCCCAACTCTCTCCTCGGTACAACTCACCTAGGAAGAAGACCTGGAAGAGACTGAAAACACAAACACAGCGCGTGGAAGCAAACGGTTCTTCGATTTGCGGCGCTGGATTTCAAGTCAACACACAACAGGGTCTGCTACGTGGTTGGGTGAAAATAGTCGCTAGCAGTGCGGACTTGATCGCTGTTGAAGCTTTGAAGGCACGAACAGGCACCAGTTTGCCACGAACAGAGCTCACCACTGTTGATAAGAGTATGCTTCCGAAAACGTCGGAGTTTCAGTTAGTTTGGTGACGCAAAGGATACCTCGGAGAGACGCGGACAATGATGTCGCATCCTTTAATGGGTGAGCTTCAGTTACAGGCCCTTGTTCTGTCTGGCGAAATTTGTAATGGCATGTCAAGCCAAATGCTACGCCTTTGCTCAAGGTCATCTGCACGGAAAGCAAGTGTGAGTTTGCAAAGTTCCGTAACCCAAACCAGGAAAGGCGGTAACGGAAAACCGCCAGAAGTCGTACGTCGTAGCGGGAACCAGGACAACTTGTAACGGGGAGAATCACCATTGCGTCCAACGACAACCAACAAGCAAGAGGAGAAGCAAGAGGAGACCTTCAAGCCAAACCCTCCAGCAATCCAAGCAGGAACAAGCCGAAAGCCTTAACTTGACACCACGAGAAACGCTACAGTAGGCTCTGAAATCTGCAGCCCTCAAGCCCGAAACCCTAAAACAATCTCCACGAAAACATGAACAGATGTTCCAGGATCTTGCTTTGGCGAGGTCGCTGAAAGTCGAATCCTAGTTTACGTTATACTGCCGGCCTGGTTTCGGTTAGGCTGACTTCTGTTACCCACTCAATTCAAACAAGTCTCCACCAAGCCTGTCTCGCTTCCGGATCAGCCTTTGGTAAAGGTAGCGGCAAGTCTAGACCAAGTCGACTTCCCTCTGGAAGCTCATCACTGAGGAACGTTTCCTTCAAGCACGCGAGGCTTGCCAGAAGAGCTTTCATTGGAGTCGGCTCTGCTGTCACACCGAGCCCATTGAAGGAGGTCAAGTGCCAGGATATGCAGAGAGCTGCCAGTTCGGGGCGGCTGGGCATACCCATCGTCAACGATTCCATCAGGTGCGGCGTTGCATTCTGCAGTGCCAGGCGAACCCGCGGCTCCACAAACTTGAGCAATCCCACCTCGGACAGAAAACCCTGCCAATCTGCCCGAATCTTCACACACGGGCGAGAAAAGATTGGACCATCGCTGATGCGTAAAGGCGTACGTGAGCGGAAAGCCGGCAGCAGGTCAACGTCCCAGACTTGAGCGAGCAGCTGACTGGGCTGCCCTGCCTCTCTCAACTCCATGTCCAGCCACGTGCAAAAAGGCACAAAGAATTCGCAAGGGTCCTCCGTCTGGGCAGCGCTGCCCACAAGACCACCAGGCCAGGAGGATCCACGGTATTTCAGCACCTTGATCCAATGCTCCAATGAAAAAACTTCAAGAACCCCTGCGCCAGCACCAACTGTCGCCGCAGAGCTGGAGGATGCAAAGCTTCGGCCACAGCTGAGCTGCAGGAGCTTGGCTGGAATCAGCTGAGATGCTGCCAGGCGCAGAGGGTGCTGCGGCCGCTCAAAACATTCCTCTGGTTTCGCGACTGCCCCTTGTTCTGTCCGGATGCAAGCAACACGCAGCAGCGAATCCACCAGCTTGGTTCGAACGTGTTGCCAAATTGGTCTGGGAGCAGCCTCGCAGCCCACAAACCTCATTGCCTGACAACTGACATCACGCCCAGGTCCGGCCAGAAAATCTCCAAACGCTTGTGGGATGGCATTACAAAGGATCTGGTTGACCGTGCTGCCTGTGCGAAGAGATGTTAAAGTAAAGGCTGGAGTCTGGAGACAAAACCGCACTGTTAAAGTGTTGAAAACTGCCAGCATTGCAAAATCAAGAACCTCAAAAGTCGCGACGAGACACCTTCGTGCAGATCCGCCCTGCTGGCTACCAAGTCGAATGGGGCATCGACGGCAAAGTGAAAGCCCACACAGCGAACTGGAAGGCCAACATGAACAGACATTCGAGGTGGGCAATCAGCTGTGGGAAAAACTAACCTCAACACGACTGGGCCACCAGGGTCCACACCTTCGACCTCGAAGGGATGAACCATGTACTGGAACACCTTGGCTTCTTTTTCCTCCTGGCTCTCTGCTGGCTCACGAGACCCCAGCACGCTTATGGACTGCACCAGCCCGGCTCTCTCAAGTCGTTCCAGGCAAACGGTGTTCCCGCCGGGATATTCCAACTGGATGTGGCGAAGCTGCTTCAAGAACAAAAGTGTGACATGATGTTGGCACAATCGATCGAATGCCTCTGCGATGCTGTCTGACCCGGTTCGGAGCGGCAGATAGATGACCGTCCCCCCACTCTTGTGTGCATCTTGCACTGGCTTGGGAAGCTTCTCCAGCTCAAAATCCTGTAGCCAGGTTGGAGTCACATAGGCGAGCTTTCCCAGAGGTCCGCCAACATCAAACTTGAACGTGAAGTCGCCGGAGAGAACGTGCGGACACTGCGAGACTGCAAAAGTGCTCTTCCAGCCAATGCCCTTCTTGCCAATGCACCCCGACCTCATCCAGGGCCAAGTACACACGGCAAGAGCCATACACGATGTGGTCCGAACAAGGAGTTCCCCCTACTTAGATCAGTCTCCAAGCTGCGACTTGGAGCTCGCATTGATGTCGCACATAGCCATCACATCGCTTTCCCGCAGGCCGAGCTCGTTGTTTTTGGTCATGAAATACCTCGGACTCTCAGCCACGAGAACTGAAAAGATATCCGGTCACATGTTTCTGTGATGTCGGTGGCGTATGCAGAAGATCCAGACAGCCTGGGGACGAACCAGAACCGTCAGTCTGCAGCGACATGGACAGTTCAGGGTGCACGTCCTCTGAGTACTTGTTGTCATCGGCATTCTGAACCAATTCGAACCTCAGCAAAACCCCCTAGTGTCAGTCGCCAGTGCATACGGACAATGGTACAAAACAAAACGTGCGAAATGCAAGAGGGCTGATAATCAGTAACGTCATTGACCACTACACGTGCAGCAAGCTTCGAAATGTGTTGGAACTTGCTGGAAAGAAACACGAAGTGGCCCTCGAGTTCGTACAAGTCTTGCGCGAGACGGTCCACAGCTGCACTCAAAGCCACCTTCCAACATGGCAGGCCTAGCTTGTTAAGAGTATCTGAAACAGTTCTCCACGTTCACTGCCACTGGCACATGGCCTGAGTCTTCTGCGCCGATGCCTGCAGTGCGCCCAGAGATGAGTCGGAAGCCTGTTTGCAGCACAGCAAGAGCACGAGAGCACGAAAGGTGTGCAAGAACGGGTGGATTTTTTTTGGGGGGTCCTTTTTTTTGGGGGGGGGGTCTTTTTTTTTTGTTGCTTTTCCTTGGTTTTTCCTAGGGAAAACACCATTTTCCTTGGTTTTTCCTAGGGAAAACACCAGTTTCCTTACGTTTTGGACGGATTTGGTGTGATTTTCCTTGGTTTTCCTACGAAAAAACATAGTCTTGTCCTTGATTTTCCCTCGGGAAANTTCCTAGGGAAAACACCAGTTTCCTTACGTTTTGGACGGATTTGGTGTGATTTTCCTTGGTTTTCCTACGAAAAAACATAGTCTTGTCCTTGATTTTCCCTCGGGAAAACACTGTTTTTTTCTTACATGTTGGACGGATTTGGTGTGATTCCTCTTGGTTTTCCGCGGGAAGACCTACATTAACTTGCGTAAAACGTACGTTATCTTAGGTTTTTGTCGGGACAACGTCTTTTTTACCATCGTGCACGNCAACAACCACAACCACAATCACAACGGCAACGACAACAACAACAACCGCCACAACAACAACAGCACACTAACCACAGCCACAACCACAACGACAACAACAACAGCAAGGTAGTGTTAGTGTTCCTGACAGGAACTAAGGAAAATCACACCAAATCCGTCCAAGATGCAAGCTGAATAGTGTTTCTCTTGGGTCAAACCAAGCAAAAGAAGCAAAGTCCAAAATGTACGGCAAACGGTTTATTCCCTGGAAAAACGCAAGGTGACGTACTCTTCGCTCGAAGTATTGTAGGTTTTTCTTGGGAAAACCAAAGACAATCACACGCAGTCCGTGCACGATGGTAAAAAAGACGTAGTATATATATATATATATATATATTATACATATATATATACTGTATGTAGATATACCATATATATATATATAAACTATACATGTATATACTATATATGTGTATACTGTATATAGACGTATATACTCTATATATATATACTATATATACTATATGTACTATATATACTATATATACTATATGTACTATATATACTATATATACTCTATCTTTATATATACAATATATACTATATATAAGCTATATATATATACTATGTATATATATATATATATACAGAAGGGTCGATCCTGGGGCCTGCGTTTGTGCATAAGGAGTTTTTCGGTATATAGTGTTTTTTCAATCAACGTGGAGTTGTTCCGACTTGATGTATTGCTTCAATATGATTAGATTACTTTGTTAAGGTCTTTGTGTGTGTGTTTATAAACACTATCCTTGTTTATAAACACGGCTGCTGTTTATAAACACTGCTTACATATCGCTTTGGTGGGNCCATATAGTCTAGGGTCGTAAAGGTGATGCAGGATTTAAACCATCAACCATATGCATATGCCTAAAGCCCTAACCCTTACTTATAACCCGTATTTCGCTTCAACCAGCCCCCAGTTTATCTGCCATCGACGAGTTCAGGGTTGTTGATTGTTGGTTTTGTGTATTAGAGCCACTATTAGATTGTTGATGATGCAAATCCTGCATTGTCCACAATAAGGAATATACCATATTTCCCATATAGTCTAGGGTCGTAAAGGTGATGCAGGATTTAAACCATCAACCATATGCATATGCCTAAAGCCCTAACCCTTACTTATAACCCGTATTTCGCTTCAACCAGCCCCCAGTTTAT
>BGNK01000454.1:198064-247617 GCA_003297005.1 Symbiodinium sp. clade A Y106
GGTAGCAGCATCTCGAGGTATTGCGAAGCCAAAGCCAAGTACGAGTGGCAATACCATCTGCCGAGCCTTGGATCATCTCAGGATGGCACAAAAACTCGGAACTGTATGCAGGCACAGAAGGCAGCACCGATGCAGCAAGGATTCTGCTGTGCCAACATGGCTTCATCGTTCGTCAGCCAGATCGAGCACTTGTCCAGCAGATTAGCGAAGGCTGTTATCGACCAGGCATTCACTGCNAAGGCAGCACCGATGCAGCAAGGATTCTGCTGTGCCAACATGGCTTCATCGTTCGTCAGCCAGATCGAGCACTTGTCCAGCAGATTAGCGAAGGCTGTTATCGACCAGGCATTCACTGCCGCCAATCGAAGCTCCGGAATTGATTCGGAGAGCTCCTTAAATGCTCCTTAACAAACCCACCTGAAAACGTGGATGGCACATCGTCATGCATGCAATATCAAAAGGCAAGCGGCAGACAGCCGTTCGGCTAAATAACTCATCCTGATGGGCGTGGTGTTCTCTGTTGCCGGTTTCTCTCTCTCTCTCTCGCTCTCTCTTTCTTTATTGTGTGCCAAGCTACAGCACGCGGTTGGCCCACCCTTTTCCGGGCCCTAATGGATAATCCAAGGAGACCGCATCGATCCCGAGCTTGACAAGACCTCAGAAGCTGATGCAGCACGAATTTCATCACATACCAAAACCTGTCACCAGAAGGAAGTGCTGAAACCGCCGGAAATAAGAGAAGCTAGGTGACTCAGACCATCAAGAAGGCTGGGTCGAAAATGGTGCTCTCTGCACCACATCTGAAAGTCGCCATGCAGCACGTGCAACCTTTCATCCCATGTTTCGTAGGTCTGCAGCTTTGGGCAAAATCTGGCCAGCTCCATAAGATGAGACGCCGTTGCGTCTCTCACAGTTCCCAGATACAAGCAATGGAGCAAATCAGGATATTCACACGAGTGATGGTAGCCAGGTACTCTCCACATCCTTAGAATGAATGTTCGTGAAGCAAGACCAGGACCTGCCTTCGATCTGAAGCCTTGCATGCCGCAGACTCATATAAGCCTGCAAACATAATTGAAGCCTGGTGGCGGGATCTCTGGGCCAACGCCTAAGAGAAAGGAAGCACCGCATGCAATAAATAACATCTGCCACACACATCAAGCCACACGTACTTGCACCGTTATTATCATGCCTTTCGAGGAACTATCATTCGCAGCTTCCCGCAGATCTCGCGGGTTGTCGAAGCCCTCCTGCATATCGGCCCAGTGCTTTCCAGGTGTGCTGCCATCGCACAAGCATCTCGGGCAGATCTTGCCGCTGTCAGCAGCACGAGGAGCATTCCCAGCCATGTTCATGTAGTGTCGCTTTTGCTGCAGCCATTCCCGCTTGTGCTTCCAATCTCCCTTGGATACAACAGGGTGCAATGTCCATCCGTGTTGGCCTTCGCAGTTGCGGTCGGCGCACGTTCTGAGGGACGCCGCAAAGCAACGTTGCAACCCTTCAAGAGTCATGTTTTTGCCATCCTTATTGTAAGCAAACCTGTCCGCCCGCACAACCTCAGATCAGATTTGATATACGCCGTGCGCATATATCATATGTGCAGGAAGCGTACTGCAAGCAATACATGCGTGTCTTGATGCTGGAATGAAAGTAACACCGAGGCACGCAGTACGGATATTTCTGCAGCATGGAATCGCCACGGTGGATGGCCAAGGGGGACAGCGATATCACCAAGATACTTTTGCATCTCTTTCCAGTACCCGCATCCCCGTGTATGGACACGGCCACCGCTTTGCGCCTGGCCTCTTCCGGCCAAGTCTGCACCGGGTGATTCCTTGTATATGGTTGGCGGATCCACACATGCAGAGGAAAATACTTAATAATAGTCTAGATCACGATAACAATATAGCAGTAGCATCTAAACAGTATCTTCGGGCACGGCGCATCCCCCAAGGCTCACTCTTGGACTTTTCCCACCAGTCCAACCAGTCGACACTTCCGGCCCTTATTTGTTCTGCAAGAAAATTCAACACATCATGACGTCACCAACAAGGGATCTATGCACAATGCCACCAAGCATCAGCTCGGAGATCAGACCGGATTGAACCATGTTCTTGAATAAAAGATGAGGCAGCAGCACTGGCAGCAGTTGCACACTTGTCTCACCCACCGCCTTGGACTTGGAACTCTTCTTCTTGGGTTGACGTGTCCTGAGCATTCCTCGCCTCAAGCGAGCCCTTACCTGTCGCTGTTGTTGCTGTTGTTGCTGCACTTGGACACGTCTATCTTTCATCAAGATAGACACTCCACTCAAAGGGCATCGTAGTGGAGCCTCGGATGTCATTTGCATCAAACGATGCGTTTGGCTCTGACTCACGTGCAGACGTGAGACACATGTAGAAATTTATATTCAGACCAGCGACATCACCCTTCGAGGAAGCTAAAGCCTTGCTGAGCCGTTGCTCGATGTGCTGCCGGCGACGACCCGATGCACCTAGCGTCGCGGCCCACCTTGTACCTTGGAACCGTAGCTTCACACACATGAGTTTGCCAATAACGGTCGTGAGACATTGAACATACAAAACCATTTTTTCGACAAGGCGCTAGCGGTCACGTTCGATGAACCCGACTCTGTCAGTGCAGCAGCTGAAATTTCTTGAAGAAGTCCGGAGCTTGCTCCGCGGCCCACGTGGAAACCAATTGTTCTACTCAGTGGACTTTCATGCAATGAAAAATCAGCACTCGACGGCCTTCTCTGCACATCATCACTGCCAGTCGCCCTCTCACGAAGGCTCTTGCTCAAACCCTGCAGTCTCTTCAGCAATGGCATAAGCCAGGCTGATGGGAGATCCCACGCAAAACGAAGCCATCATCATGATGGGGCGACGGAGCCCTCCCCTATACAGGAGAGCGGATCTGTTATATAGAATGCATTCATCAGTACATGTTGACACGAGTACGTGTGTGTGTGTGTACACATGTAGAAAGTATAAATTACATAGGTGTAGAGTGTGGTGGTTTGGCCACGGTGTTGTGGTGGCGGTTGTGCTGGTGGCGCTCGTGGTGTTGGTGTTGTTGGTGGCGTTGGCAATAATGTTGGTTGTATATGGAGGTGCGGGGGGGAGTGGATAAGTGGTTATAGGTTTCTGAACATCCTGTTTATTGGCTGAGTGACGAAATAAGAGGACATCGATCATGATGTTACTCAACGACTAACTGTTGGAGAAGCCGCGGGCCGTCGTGCATGCTCATGCTCGACTGCTTCAATACATCTGACACTTGACTCGCAACCGACTGCTGTCTTCCATGCACGTTTTGGGGTACTGGTCGCACTATGGATATCGAAGGCAAGACCAGTTCGCACTCGGACCCCGAACGGGCGCAGCACGGTCTCCTATTGCGCAAAGCACGTTACTCTTCAATACTACATGCCCAGCTTAATTGTCAACAAACACGCCCACAAACAACAAAGGCTCCACGTACGTGTAATCTACGATGATGGCTGCTACAATCTCGATGACATCACTGTACGATAGGATTCCGTGCACACGCAGTCTTCTTAAAAGATGAACATGTGGTCCCATGTTCCTGGCTGCTCGATCCCCGCTCACACTCACGGCACACTGATCTACAGCAGAGGCAGAGTGATGAGCACGTGAACCCTCAAGCGCCACATTGCAAGAAGAGGAAAATCACTAGGCCTCCAGGATCGGATGCAGACGACTCGGCAGCCGCGGTGGCACATGTATTGTAAGTGTGGCGGTCAGACATGTAGAGGCAACCACCATCACCAACACCAGCACGGAATCACCATACATCACGATTATACAGCTTTGCAACCACACCGCAGACTCAGCAACTACCCAGGTTTTCTTCTTTATATACAAACCTAAAGATACCGACCTACCTGCCTGAAATGTCGGCCCAGACAGCAGCTGCATAGCTAGTCAGTTGTCAAACAAAAACACACAGCTGTCGGTCCGCATCACGGTCCACGGCTCTAGGCCTGGCTCTCCGCTTTGGCGGATGCTTTGGCCTTCTTGACAGGCTTTACGGGGCGTTTCTCCGCGGCGATCCTCAGTTGAATATTCGTCTCTGGGCAACATGCAGCTATGCATGCTGCTAGCATGACAGACCATCTCAAACAAGAAGCAATCCATTCGCGACTCGCATGTGCTTCTTGAAACCCTCCACGAAGACCGCCGCCTGGGATGTGTCACTATGCGGGGTTTGGGTTTGGGTTCGGGGTTTCGGGGTTTCGGGTTTTCGGGGTTTATTANGTGCTTCTTGAAACCCTCCACGAAGACCGCCGCCTGGGATGTGTCACTATGCGGGGTTTGGGTTTGGGTTCGGGGTTTCGGGGTTTCGGGTTTTCGGGGTTTATTATAGGGTTATATTAAACTTATAGGCTTTCCACGAAGACCGCCGCCTGGGATGTGTCACTATGCGGGGTTTGGGTTTGGGTTCGGGGTTTCGGGGTTTCGGGTTTTCGGGGTTTATTATAGGGTTATATTATACTTATAGGCTTTATCGGGTCATCAATGATGAAAGGAAAGGTTCCTCTGTCTCATGCAATAATTAAAGAAAGGTTCTGGCATCTACGAAACATTTCTTTGGGGGACCATGCAACTCACAAGCACCGCGTATGAAAGCAGGTCGTAGGTCCGAGTCGCTTCCATGAGGATCATCTGCACATCTGTCGCCACGGGTGCCGTCCCCAGGAGCTGTAGCTTCTTGCGGCAGGATCCAATGCCCTCGGAACAGTCCCGAACTTTCCCCATCAAAGCTTCCTGGCTGTCCAGCACTTCCAGCCTCAGGTTTATTCAGCACAGCAGATGCAACCAGAAATACGGTTTCCGCACAAATCATGCATTGCGTGATGAAACATCAATGGCATGCAAAGGCACTCGGCACAGGTTTTCACGGCTTGCCCCTGAGCCGTGTTAGCCGCGGCAACCCAGGACTTCACGAAAAGCGGAACATCCTCCGTGCTGATGTTCAGCTCCAAATCAGAACCCTGCGAGGACAGAGAGCAATGAGCTGGCAACAGGCGTATTTGGGCGTGAAAGGATCGAACAGCCCGGCCTCTGGACGAGCAGGTCTCGCCTTCTTGGGTGGTGGTTCCTCCGTCGGGTTGTTCTCCGAACCTGACTGATTCTTGACCTTGCCGGGCTTCGGGACCGGCGGCTTGGGATTCGGCGGGTTCTCCGAGACTTCCTGGCTGGTCCGAGCACCGCCAGGATGAGGGCCCTGCATTGGCAAAGCACTGCTCATCGTGTCCAGCTGTGCAGCGACGGAAGCAGCAAAGGCAGGTGAGCAGCCCATGGTCATCGCGATGTCGTCCTCAGGAGTGGTTGCAAAAGGTGCGACCAATATATGGATCACTATATAGCAAGCATGCAGACCAAAATGCACACTAGATATCATGCACACGATCCACACCGAGCCACGATCGTTCTGTTCGTGAAGCTCTTCTTCTGCCTCCCGTAGTAAAGAAACGTCTCCACGGTCGAATCGTTTCTGTCACACGACGTCCTGCGGACCGGTGCAATGCTGTCGGAACACACTGAAATCATTACTGAACTAAATAACGGCACCAACGAGCTGCGGGGTCCCACATGGCTCTCCGCGGCGTCGTTGCACGAACTGAAGTGCTTTTGTCTCGTTGCCATCATGGAAGGCCAGGATATCCCTCCAAGGATAATATTCACCTGCGCAGGAGTGTGTGTGTGTTTTGGGTGGGTGGGNGTGGGTGGGTGGGTGGAGGGGTGGGTTGTATATGTGTATATATAGTATAATAGCAATATGTAGTAATGTAGTACACACATGCACAAATGATAAACCCTGAATACGAAAGCGCCTTCATCCTTGTCCTCCTCCTCCCGCTGACGGCGGAATCTGAGAGCACACTCCAAAGCCTTTGGGTCACCTTGGTTGGATGGGCTTGCACGAGGGATGGTAGCTTCTGCATGGAAATCCAAAGTCAACACACTCATACATGGGCCCTGCATGCATGGACAATAATGCAGACATAAGCCTAGTCGCAGCCTGTCAACACAAACTTCTGGAACATCGCCAAACGCTGCGGTCCACCCTGCACCCAAACCTTCTTCAACTCTTCTGCTCCTGGCGAGTTCTCACAAAAGCGCTGGAACGTCTTGTACTCGGTCTTGTGGGTTCCCGAATTGATGACGGCAGCTGCCCCCGGGGCCTTCGCGAGAGCGAGAGTGGTGCAGGGAGGCGGACTGTTCGGAGTGCCAGGCGGATTCGGTGTTGCAGGTGAAGCAGCGGGGCTCGGAGTCGATGGCAGGGCAGGTTGCAAGTCAGGGCCACCCGAAGTCTCGATAATCTTCGTCTTATCAACAGCACCAGCAACATGCTGAGGTTGCGACGTCGCAACATCAGCAGGAGACCCGACATCAGCAGCCTCCTGCCGCTGCTGCTGTAGCGGCTGCGCTGCCGCTCCTCCTGTTGCTTTCGCCACAATGGCGGCCAAGGATTGCTGGATGGCCCCAATCTGTGCTGCATCAGCACCACCAGCCATGGATTGGCTGAGCACTGCAGCCAGCATTGTGGTCAAGGCTTCGTTCGTCATGGGAGCAGCACGTGTAGTCGTCGAGGGCTGTCCCGGATCCTCTGTTGCCGCCCTGGCTGGAACAGCTGGCAGCTCCATCTTTGGTGGCACACTCGGAGGCCCCTTGGCTACAGCAGTAGCTGCCGGAGCAACAACGTGGCCCACCTCTACTGGGGCCACAGCAGCAGCACCAGTCGTAGGTGCCGGAGCAAGAACCTGGGCCACCTCCGGGGCCACAGCAGCAGCAGTCGGAGCAGCAACGTGGGCCACCTCCGAGCCCACGGCAGCACCAGTCGTAGGTGCCCGAGCAGCAACGAGGGCCACCTCCGGGGCCACGGCAGCACCAGTCGTAGGTGCCGGGGCAACAACGTTGACCACCTCTGCTGTGGCCAACGTGGTGGAAGCAGGGCTGGGTTGCACGATCTCAGATGTCACAGGCGACGGGACTGATGCAGCATCCCTCTCTTCGTCGACACTCCCCAGGCTCAACGACGAGGTCGACGTGTATCTGGCCCAGAAGTTGCCATACATCTTCTTCTCCTCCAGGCTGAGCTCTGGCAGAGCAAACTCGTCCTGCATGGCGACACTAACAACATAACCTTATATTATCCCAACAAATCAAAAATCGTATAATGCCCTCTATATTCATTGAAGAAAAATAAATGCCTATACGTATCTCGAATCACCCGGCAAAACGGTGTATGTCCTTCGCATCAGCAGGAGACGTCCGGTTCTTGTGAGCTTTTGACGCACTTTTGGCCTTCGGTGTCACTGCTTTGATCGGCGGGGCCTTCGCCTGCAGCGCTGCCGATGTGTCCGATGGAACCAAGTCCTGCGAAGTGGATGACACTCATTATTATTATTGGGTTTGATATAAGAAGATCGAAAAACACCTGTATATGTATATATATATATATATATATCCGTCGTGCAGGATACTTGGCTCTAAGCAAGGCAAACAACACCACCCTGTGCATGCCTGGGCGATTCCAGCAACTTTCGAAACGTCTTCGAAGGAAGCAGCCGCAGTCAACATAGAGGCACCGTGCCGCAGAAGGGGTGCGGGTGCGGTCTGGCTTGCTGGGGGAAGGACAGCCTTCTGCGGCTCTACCTGTGTCTCTAGATCTGCAATCATGTCGGCGACCGAAACAGGATCATCGGCAGCAGTCGTCGTGTCGCTCACCATGGAGTCCTTCCTTGTCGGTGCCACATGAATACGTGTGGCCGCGCCCGGATTGGGGTCTGCATGCACTACCATCGGGGGAAGCCGTTGCAGCTTCGACGGTCCACTTGGCACAAGGTTCTGCAGAGCTGTTGCCACCTGCTGTGGCACGGCACACGGAGCTGCTGTTTGTTGCTGTCCACTACTGCTTGGCACAAGGCTCTGCTGGTCTTGCTGGGTAACTGCACAAAGAGCTGTGGTGCTTGGAGGCTGCTGCAGTCCACTGCTGTTTGGCAAGGTCTGTGGAACTGCCAACGGAGTTGTCGCCACCTGCTGTGGCACGGCAGACGGCGGAGCTGCTGCCTGCTGTTGTCCACTGCTTAGTGCAAGGGTCTGCTGCGGCTGGGCAACTGCACACGGAGCTGCGGCGGGAGGCTGCTGCAGTCCAGTGCTTGCAAAGGTCTGCGGAACTGCCAACGGAGCTGCTGCCACCTGCTGTGGCACGGCACACGGAGCTGCTGCTGTTGCTTGCTGTCCACTGGCTGGCACAAGGCTCTGGTCTTGCTGGGTAACTGCACACGGAGCTGTGGCAGGAGGCTGCTGCAGTCCACTCTCTCGCAAGGTCTGCGGAACTGCCAACGGAGCTGCTGCCACGGGTTGTGGCACGGCACACGGAGCTGCTGCTGCTGCTTGCTGTCCACTGGCTGGGGACACTCGCTAGTCTTGCAGGGGCCAACATACCAGATATTAGGTTCATGAATTTGCGCTAGACCAATTACACCTCTCCAACACCTGCTTTGGCACTAGCAACTTCTTCCCTAAGACAAAGATGCTGTAACAAGGCATTGCCGTTATTCCATGCCACATATGGACCCTGAGCCTGTAAAACTGAATCCTAATAAAAAGCCCGACAGACTTCGATCATGGCGCCTGCAGCACGTTCGCAACTGAAGTTCAAGCCTTATATTCAGAGTGTACGGCATTGTTCCCCAACGCATCCCTATGTATAGTCTTATAAAAGACTGTCAAGGAATCCACATTCATCGCCATACAATGCCGTATAGTATTTCAGCCCGAACCCTTCATATTAAAACCACGCACGAACTCTTGCAGTTGTCCAAGTATATCACGGGCTCAGGCAATACACCCCGCAGTTCGCCAACGATGTGCTCGATTCCTGGGCTTCGGCCCGTTGTTCCGACGCTGGGGTCAACAATGTAATAAAGGGTTCCTAGGTTTCGGTTAAAAAGCGAACAATGGTGATGTATAGCAGTTGCACTTGGACCTGCAAGTTAAGACTTGTATCTATGTGTGTGTATACATTGAGATATATATACACGTATACGTCTATCTTTATGTACATATGTGTAAGACCTTTTTGTGATATTGGGGACCGAATTACAATATTGTAACGAGTTATGATTAGGAGTAGATACTTGTTCCATTCTGCTATTAATTAGGTTTGAAACATGCGAAACTGTTTCTCTCCGTTCCGGTCGACGCTTCGGGATGTTGTTTGCAGACTGCTATATATATATATATATATATATGGGTGTTCGGATTTTTGGGGTCATTCTTATTCGGATGCAGCTCATATACATGGGTTGCTCTTTACATAGTCTTCGTAGTAGATGGGGCGCTTCTACTTAGCAATTCTGCTCCAAGCAGCAGGCTTGAACCCTGAACTCAACAACCATGGATATCTTACAACATAAACATCATGTAATCTTGAGCATCAACGAAACTGTGGAAGCACTTCAGATTAGTTTGCTGCTGCAAAAAGAACTGTCAAGTTCCTCAAACAGTTACGAATATACCTTGCATTATCCTATAATATGTAGCCCTACATAAACAAGCTTACTTATGACGACCTATTATTTCTTTGCCCTTGCAACGACCCTCGCAGTAGTCTTGTAAACGTTGGCAGCCCCACGCACATGCTGCTATAGCCTAATATAAGGATGTATATTGTCGAAGCACGTGATCAAAAGGTTTCGCAGGACTTCTAGAAAGAACAGGGGCGCGACTTGCACAACAGCAAAACCCGCAAAGGGCTGGCTCATCGGGATGCTGAACTATTTGAACTCTCCCGGCGGGGCTCATGAAACTATCTATGTCTGTATGTATGTATGTCTGCATGTGTGTACATGCATGTAGCTTTCGATTGTTTAGGGGCTTCGGAGTTCCATGCAGGCTTATACTGCAGTGCACACTTGCTCTAGGTTTCGTCATTCTATTCATATCACGTGTTGCCCCAGCGCAGAATTAACCCCTCGTAAAAGATTTGTCCTACACTAGCTCAGGCATCGTGCATCGGATGCCATGAGACGAGCGCATGGCCGAATGTCTTCGCGGCCCCCGATGAGGACTACGACCTCAAAGGACAGATCTCTGTGCTGTTTTCGGAGCCGATTGATTGGCACGAGGATGTTTTCAGGCTGCATTTGAGCAAAGGTAGGACGGCAACCCAATCCCTGGAGTATATGTTGTTCCTGGTCCATACATAATACTGAGCCCAGGCTTCGCTCCTGCAGATCGTGCACTTTATGCAGCAGAGCGGCAAGCTCCGGTTGCCCAAGGACTGGCCGACTGATTTCGCCTAGGCCTTTTATGGCATTGCTTTCTTAGGCTTCGATCCTAGCCCAGCAGCCTGGGGAAAGGCATTGCTGAAGTGATGATGCACACCCGACTTGCAAAAGTGCGTTGTGAAACATCCGAACAACAATGTGGACACATCGTGTAGCATCCGAATGACATCCTTGATGAATCTGTTGGTGCCGGAACGACAGCGCTATGGTAAAAACACACTTGTCGAAAACATGGGGAAAAGCTGTCGAATATGCGGGAATATGCGGGAAGTCTGTCCTTTCAACATGCAGAACTCCAAACCTGAAAATACGATGAAAGCCACAACCGAATAGCATCGAAAAAAAAATCATCATCAAATCATGCTACGTCCCTATCATTTCAGTAAAAACACAATTGTCGAAAACATGGGGAAAAGCTGTCGAATATGCGGGAATATGCGGGAACTCTGTCCTTTCAACATGTAGAACCCCAAACTTGAAAATATGATGAAAACCACAACCGAACAACATCGAACAAAAAAAAACATCATCAAATCATGCTGCGTCCCTATCATTTCAGTAAAAACACAATTGTCGAAAACATGGGGAAAAGCTGTCGAATATGCGGGAATATGCGGGAATTCTGTCCTTTCAACATGTAGAACCCCAAACCTGAAAAATATGATGAAAACCACAACCGAACAACATCGAAAAAAAAATCATCATCAAATCATGCTGCGTCCCTATCATTTCAGTAAAAACACAATTGTCGAACACATGGGGAAAAGTTGTCGAATTTGCGGGAATATGCGGGAATTCTGTCCTTTCAACATGCAGAACCCAAAACCCTAAAAATCATGTTAGAAGTCACATCGGATGTGCATCGGTTCATGTCAGAATTGTGTCCGACCATCATCATGATGGATCATTCTCCTATGCTTTCTCGCTGTGTTTGCGACATATTAAGGGACGTTTCAATAGTGCTTGCATTTCCCTTGTCCTGTTGTGGCGATGGGGAAGCCGAAAGCGGCCACGAAAGCACCCGGGGCGGTGCCTTCGGAAGCCACGGATGCGGATGCTCTCCTCATATGTTTACGAAATCAGTACATTTCTTGCGCGTGAACACATGCTATCTATGCTTACGATAACATATCCGAGGACATTGCATCCTCGATCGACACGGCGTTGCTGGGCCAGCTTGGACTTTCTCCAGAGCAGCAAGAGCTGGTGAGAAAGAAGATGCCATTGGGCTCAATAACCTTTTTCCCTTTATTCTACTTCTCCTCCCTATATATATATATATATAGATATAGATATATCGGTCTCTATATATGCATACTAAATATATCAGATTATGTATACTATATATACTGATGTGTTTGTGTGTCTACCCCCAGGGCGCGGGGGGAGTTATCCAGAATTGTTTTTGGTGTTTGCGTCCCAAAAACAATCGCGAGCGCTAGCACAAAGAGGGGAGGTCTTGGCGTCAAAGAGTGCTGCCCTCTTATCTTATATATTGTTTGGAGAAGGCAGGATGGGAAGGTTGTGGGTGTGGGGGAAAGAGGCAGTGATAAATTGGCGGCGGTTCCGAGCGCTCCACAAAGGGGCGAAAAAAAATTGGCGAGCGCTACCGCGGGGGTTCGTCAGGTGGGAGAAAATTGGCGAGCGCTACCGCGGGTTGGGGTGGGCAGGAGAGGAGGAAAATTGGCCAGAGACCAGAAAAAATTGGCGAGCGCAGAAAATTGGCGAGCGCTACCCGGGAGATCGGAAGAGCGTCGTGTAGGGAAAGAGTGTAGATCTCGGTGGTCGCCGTATCNGTGGGGGGGGGCGAAGGTGGGGTTGGGATGTGCTGGCAGGACAGGCCGGGGTGTGGGGGGGGCTTTTATCGGGGTGGGTGTGCGGTGGTGGACGGGTTGTCTGCATGTGGGGTAAGACACAACAAACACTTCAAATTTTTCTTCTGTTTCCTAGATAAATAGATATAAAGTGTCATATATACGTACGGTTTCAACATCAGACGAGGTCGGCGATGCTGCCTCCAGCACCGGCTTCTGATGCTGCTTCGTCGTCGACTGCTGCTGCTCCCGCCCAGCCACAGCAGAGCCTTGTGCCAAGCAGTGGACAGCAAACAGCAGCTCCGTGTGTCGTGCCACAGCAGCCTGTTGCAGCTCCGTTTGCAGTTCCGCAGACCTTGCAAGCCGCTGGACTGCAGCAGCCTCGTGTGCAGTTACCCAACAAGACCAGAGCCTTGTGCCAAGCACTGGACAGCAAACAGCAGCAGCTCAGCAGTGTGCCGTGCCACAGCAGCCTGTGGCAACAGCTCCGTTGGCAGTTCCGCAGACCTTGCACGCCGGTGGACTGCAGCAGCCTCCTGCCGCTCCGTGTGCAGTTACCCAGCAAGACCAGAGCCTTGTGCCAGCCAGTGGACAGCAAGCAGCAGCAGCAGCAGCTCCGTGTGCCGTGCCACAGCCCGTGGCAGCAGCTCCGTTGGCAGTTCCGCAGACCTTGCAACAGAGTGGACTGCAGCAGCCTCCTGCCACAGCTCCGTGTGCAGTTACCCAGCAAGACCAGAGCCTTGTGCCAGTCAGTGGACAGCAAACAGCAGCAGCAGCTCCGTGTGCCGTGCCACAGCCCGTGGCAGCAGCTCCGTTGGCAGTTCCGCAGACCTTGCACGCCGGTGGACTGCAGCAGCCTCCTGCCACAGCTCCGTGTGCAGTTACCCAGCAAGACCAGAGCCTTGTGCCTATATGCTGCATGCAAGAGAGAATTCCGCCATCCAATTGATCCGAGGTCCCAGAAACAAACCATATGGAACGTACACAAGGGTATTACTTGAACTGTACACCAGCCAAGGCCACTGGGTCTCCTTGACCTCCTTCGGCTTGCCAGTCACCGTGGATTTGCCGCTCTCCTGGGATGTGGTCGTATATCACGATTATTGCACCANATTACTTGAACTGTACACCAGCCAAGGCCACTGGGTCTCCTTGACCTCCTTCGGCTTGCCAGTCACCGTGGATTTGCCGCTCTCCTGGGATGTGGTCGTATATCACGATTATTGCACCATACATATTAATTACCCGGTTGTGATGTGTGACCGGGCACTGCAGAGAGACCTATCGATAAGATTGCACAATTGTTTGCAGTCATCTATGCCCGCATCGCGTATAGCCGCTTGTATTCACATGTGCTTCTATTGCATATATGGCAATACACGTGTAGGTTTGCTGCCTATGTGCATATGTGTATATTTGGATATACAGATACAAGCACACGGAAAATGTATATATGTATATATACCTATGTATGTGTACATCATCTGTATATAGTGTATATGTATGTNTTTGCTGCCTATGTGCATATGTGTATATTTGGATATACAGATACAAGCACACGGAAAATGTATATATGTATATATACCTATGTATGTGTACATCATCTGTATATAGTGTATATGTATGTATATATATAGAGAGAGACACACACATATGCACATATGGTACACAACCTCAACCTACCAAAACCTGTTTTTTGTAGGGTCCCTATATGGCATTCATATAGTAGAATTTTCATAACAACCTACACAAAAGTTGCTTATGGTAGTTTAAAGTACAGCACATGCCATATATAAGTTTCCATGCATGCANTTTGCTGCCTATGTGCATATGTGTATATTTGGATATACAGATACAAGCACACGGAAAATGTATATATGTATATATACCTATGTATGTGTACATCATCTGTATATAGTGTATATGTATGTGTATATATATATATATAGAGAGAGAGAGACACACACACATATGCACATATGGTACACAACCTCAACCTACCAAAACCTGTTTTTTTGTAGGGTCCCTATATGGCATTCATATAGTAGAATTTTCATAACAACCTACACAAAAGTTGCTTATGGTAGTTTAAAGTACAGCACATGCCATATATAAGTTTCCATGCATGCANTTTTTTGTAGGGTCCCTATATGGCATTCATATAGTAGAATTTTCATAACAACCTACACAAAAGTTGCTTATGGTAGTTTAAAGTACAGCACATGCCATATATAAGTTTCCATGCATGCACAGATGTATTTTTGCGTGTGTATGTGAAACCTGTTCAGGCAATTCCAGCATGGATCGGTAATTGTTCTGTTAGTTAGCAAACATCATATTTCTGTTAAGGGACATGCTACCGCTATCAAGTAGTGCCTATACAGCCACTAAACAATTTCGGGTTTGGACTGTTACAGGCTGCCGCTAAAGATCATTCGTCCCACGCTTCACAATCTCCTTCCGCACTTTCTTCCAGCCAGGATGTTTGGTTGTAGATCTGCTCTCGGAGAGGTTTTGCAGGTCCTGTTTTGCTTGAAATATCAGCATCCGTAGACAGCGCCGTCTATGTGGTGTGGCCCTAGACTTCCGATCATTGACGTACCGGAATCAAACAGCATACCGTCCTGGAAGCAAGCATGCTGGGAGTACAGATAGGAGGGCTTGGCTGTGCACGCACCGAAGCTGGCCATGTGGATGTGGAACTTGTAAGCCTGAGCTTCAGGGAAGAAGTTGACTGCCTGGTCAAAGCTACCACCGCATCCTACATCATACCGTTTGTCGACCGAGAANCACGCACCGAAGCTGGCCATGTGGATGTGGAACTTGTAAGCCTGAGCTTCAGGGAAGAAGTTGACTGCCTGGTCAAAGCTACCACCGCATCCTACATCATACCGTTTGTCGACCGAGAACTGCATCGGGGCACCGGGTTTACAGCGACCATGTCTCTGAAACGAGAAAGGTTTTCCATTCCACCCGTCGCGTTGTGCGTAGGCTGCTCGAGGAGTGTGTAAACTCGCATCGCCCGCGCTAGCCGCATCATGAGGAAGCTCCTCGCCACTCTAGAGTTGAACATAAAAAGCAACCATATGCTTAATACAGATGTTCATAACTAGACAACGTAACGACCACTATACTGCAATATAGGATAGTAACATTTTTTTCAAAACCCAGCAACAGAGAATGTAGACATATATTTTTGCACACATATAGCTATATAGAGGTCTCCNAACTAGACAACGTAACGACCACTATACTGCAATATAGGATAGTAACATTTTTTTCAAAACCCAGCAACAGAGAATGTAGACATATATTTTTGCACACATATAGCTATATAGAGGTCTCCTCTTGGCCAGTAAGTTTCCCAAACGGACCGTGGGGCGGCACTGCATACCTTCGGGAAGAAGAGCATCTCGCCCGGAGGTGTACATGTTGAGAAAGGTAAAGGATGAACCTCAGAATAAGTACTATACAAGAACAAGGCGAGGGATTATCTGGCGGATCAGGATCAACTCAAGGCGTTTCAGGCAAGGAAGCTTCTATGCCTTTTGCTGCTTTAGGGGCTTTAATTGCTTTTGTTAGGGTGCACAGAGTTTGTTAGGGTTGAAGGTTCAGTGTTCCGCGAGGAGCAGGAAATGAATGGTGAACAAGTAGAACGTACTAGAGTAATTACTATGCCCTGCTAGATGGACACACGAAGGCAAAACTTGCTAGTGGGTAGCTGGCAGGGATTGATGTTTTGAGGAACTATTTTTTTGGGGTTCAGGGTTTTGGGGGTTTGGGGCTTATAGGGTTTGGGGAGCTCAATACAAGATTTAAGCATTGGGTTTTGGGCTCAGTACTGGGAAACAAGTTCTCGAGTTCAGGCCGCACAACCCTATACACGTACATCGTTTTTAGAGCACAGCAATATTAAGTACTATTTTGTCCCGGTAGATATTCCCAAGTGCTGGAACACACGTGTGACCCTATATAACTTGAAACAATGGGTGCCGGCAGTATGCCATGCGTGGAGAGACTATAGCTGTGCAATCAAAAGACCGACCGTGACGAACTGCAAGATATTCTGCAACGGCGTTGGCATGTTGCTGGGGTGCTACTTGCGGCGAGATACGATTGGTATGCATAGTCGCACATGCATACATGTGTAGGTCGATCGACTGCTGATTTTGTGGTTAGCTATTGTGCATGCACACCGCACCACGTCTTCATGTCCTGTTTCGGGATCTTGGACATGCAGTATGCAGCAGCCGTGCAGACGTGCGTGCAGTGCGTGTTGTTGGCCACCGTGGGATAATGTGTTTGCCCATGTCGGTGATTTCTTGACACACCATTGGATCACAGTCCGCATCGTTTTGCCTGGAATATACTTAACCTATATACTTCCCCCGTATATAGAACCACATGATGAAGCTAGACATGTTGCCGACTGGCAAGAACAAGAACAAGTCGTATATTGTTGCGTTGTACTAGCCATATGCAGCGGATGCGTCATATTCAGGTTAGATATCTGCCCTACAGAGAGTCTCTATATCGAGATCGAAATTGAAGTAATCACCTGGCCATGTGGGTAAAGCTAGCATGGGATGACTTCCGTGCATTTGAGGGTTCGGGCTCTACATCCTTCTGCGGGCAGAGAAGAGTGTACAGCTAGGTTCTGATTTATTTGAGTAGTCGAGACCATGAAGATCTGCAGTAGGTACAGATTTTATTACTTCATAGGACCATCACTTTGTACATGGCAGCCCCGCATATCTGGGTCCCATATATCGTCATAAGAGTGCACATCAGCATGCAAGCTGGCAATTTACATCCTCCTGCATGGTTCCTTACTACGCGACAAGAAACGCCTTGAGAAAACGCAATTGACATTTACCTCCAAACCAGCACACGACCTTCCCAAAATAGAAGTAACGTTAGCACCACTTATATTAGAGATCCCTTCCTGTAGAACTACAGAGGTATGATTGCTGAAAGGGGGATTGTTCCTGCCACACAGTTGCTTCTTGCAAACCTTCCAGCAGACTCAGCGATGAAGATCGATCCAGGTGGCTGGTCCGGGTAGAAATAAGATAGTCGGACATCATTTAACGGAGAGTTCTCTAATAACATCTCCCAAAGCCAAAGCGAATATGGAAGACTACTGATTAGATACATATGATCGAAGCATCGCAAACTCTTTCCGCCCAAATTCTACCACCCTAGATTAGAAAGCCTCGGCGTGCAATCCCCGAGACCCTAATCCCCAAACTCGAATCATCAACTTCCCACAAACATCAATAACATAATGCCAGAACCCAAAGCCCACGTAAACCGAAATCATCAAGCTATAATACTGAATCCTGAACTCTAAACCCTCAAGTCCCAAAGCCTAAGCCCTATATAGAACCCGAAACCGAAAACCATAAAGTCCAACATCCCAGACCCTATGCAATTTAAAAATCCTATAAAACCCAGACTTAAACTTTATAAAGACTCAGGTCTTAATCTCATGTGACTTCTGTACTTTGAATCTAATGTTCCGAAACCATATATATATATATAAAATATATATATATATATAGCCCTTAGTTCTGAGGCCGCATGCAGACCAACACCCGAAGTTCGCAAACCCGAAACTTTTACATCTCGGGATCTCATACCTGACTTTCGAAGTTCTTCATGCCTAAGAATAATAATAAACCTTGATTGACCAGGTGCAAGAAAAGCTATCAGCTACTATGAAACCACATCCTATATACCCTGTGTAGTCGACCCATGCATGATGTGCTATGAAGCAGCAAACCGGCGCCAGCATCAAAAGGCCACCAGGTCGAAGCCTTCGTAGATAAAGAAGTGCCAGCCTCAGCCAAGGACGGCAGATATCGAGAAGTCCAGGACGTATGGAGGCAGCATGCATAGAAAGCACAGCTAGGACCGATATGGGGTGTAAGGGTTTCTGGGTTGACTACGAGGTATAAGGTTTGGGCACATTCCTTAATTCGGATCATAGATTTGGGCATTTTGGCAGTGCAATAAGGGTAAAACGACGGAATGTGCGCCACCCATAAAGACAGACCCTAGCTATGTGCATATATATATACACATATGTAGCTCGCCGTCAATAATTATCACCTGCGAACAAAGTGCACTCACTACATGAAGTTCTCATCCAAATGGCAAAAATCCCCAGGGCTCTGCCATGTCGTTCGTGGCACTATATGCCACGTCGAGGGCACGGGCATCGAGTCCTCGCCGGATAGCCTCTGTGCAAATAGCCTCAGATTCACCATCATGCAGGACTATGATAATACGTGGTTTTATTGCGTGGAGCTGCAAAGATGGGATACCAGATGCTCGCAGGAAGCCCCGACACCCGCAAACACCTCGACAACGTCGAGGTCCAGGAATCGGCGCTCCTGATCAACGAATGTTGCTAGGCTAGGCTTGGATATGCTTGGAAGTGCGTGCACCTTTGAGTTGGCCAGTTAATTTGGGCAAGGAACAAAGCCACGCATAAAGCACATGAGGAACACGATCACGATGAGAGCCCTCGGCCTGATATGTTCAAAGACCCACGATGACATAATCTAGGCAACATCTAACGCACAAGTCTTATTAGGCATGCGGAAGAATTGCGATCATATTGCCGACCAAGGGGCACCCCATGGTCCAGAAGATTCTGAACCAGTGGTCGCGGCCCATTCATGGCAGCAAAATGTGCAATAATTAGGCAGCACCGTCTTTATCAAACACATCACATATATCTTATGTACAAACACAGCCAGCCGCATCGTACTGAACCTGTTGAAGCATGTTCCCATATTGGTGCATATATGAGGCTAGCTTCGTTGAAGCTTCCATGCATGACTTGAAAATCCACACGAAGAAGTGTGTCACAGAAAGTCTCGGATCTCTGGCGAAACTCAGGCGGCACTTGATCCCTGCATGCCACACATGACGCCATCATGATACGAACACGCAGAAGCTGCGTTCAGCATGGCATGTGTGCACCGTATGATGCATGGAGATCTGCAGCATGCAAAACCGACTATTTTGTCACATGCGGCAACCGCAAACGTGAGTGTTTCCCGATCGTCCTGAAGACTCCCTGCTGCACGCATGATCGAAGCATACGATTGTTGCAGCCCGAATTTCCGTCGACCAAGACACATCTCCAAAGAAAGTCGTGGCGTCGATATTTGTTGCAGCCCGAATAGTTTCTTGCACCGACCAAGACACATTTCCAAAGAAATAGTCGTGGCACCGATCTGCAGCTAGACGAATCGCCTTTTCTTGCGCTCCTCCATCGGCATCTCCTCGATGAGGGCCCTGCATGCGCCGACACAGAATGCAAGGGTCAATATGTGATGCCGGCAAAGTCGTGATAGGAGCGTAATAATATATCTACATCGACATACACATAGATAGTGATGCGAGCAAGGATTTGCCAAGGGCGAACCTCAATATGTTGGGTATTATTCTTATATAGGATACACCCAGCCCAAACAAACCGTAAACCCCAAAAGTTCGGCAGTTGACACCTCAACACGAGCGACCCCCGCCCCACCCCCCCCCGCACTCCCAAATATGTAGCCCTTATATTATTCACACATATGTCCCCGATACCACTAACTACCAGCCCTATATAGAATGCGAACCAAGGACCCAACTCTTCTTTATTCTAGAGAACCCGCTGTCAAGAGGTCTTTCTCGGATGGCGCTATATGTCTACCTGATGATCGAACCTATCTATCCATCCGTCCATCCATATTTGTCTAAATTAACTAGCTATAAAATAAATCAAAAACATTATAACCACATTTACTGTACAGTATGTATACACAACACATTTTAAGTACCATCCTGTACACTGCAATGCCTCAGACCCATATTAGTATTTGTCCGTAACCGGCACCCTGCCCCGAAGCCTGGAAACCCCGATTGCATCACCCTGATAAGTGCAATCTGTTTCTTTATAGAGTTCCCACACATGTTGAGCCAAGAGTCGCACGAATTTGCGAATGCTTCCACAGACGGTTGCCGTCCTCAGTCGATAAGCAAGAAATATTGCAGCAGCTGGGTTTAAGAGCAAATCTCGTATATGTTTTGCGTTGTGCGGTACATGCCCTGCTGACGACATATGAGTTGAGGCACCGTTTGGCCGATGCCGTGCTGCTCCCTCGCAAGCCTGCAGCAGATATTGATTGCAATTTTCTTGTCCCATGTACAATCTAAACTTATTACTGCTGCAGAGGCCAACTGAGACACCGGCTTCATGAACCCTTGGTAGGCTAACCACATTGGACCATTGTTGTTCCGAGAAGGATTCTTCTTCTTCTTCTTTTTGCCCTGCTGCTCCTGCCACTCATCGGGAAATACACATGGAAACAATATACACTTTTGACAGGTGAATGAAAACGGTCTGGCGTCAACGGTCTCCTCGGCTTCCTCCTGTGCAGCATCAGCATCACAGGCCTCCTCATCCTCGGATTCGTTTGTGCCGAATTATATGACATCATGCACTGCACGACAGGAAACAAGACTAGACAAGCGGCTTTATGCCCATCGGCATCATCATCATCTCCTTGCTCGCCTTTATTGCCTCGCAATATATAAAACGATCTCCAACTACTCTATCATGAAGTCCGACAGCACAACACCACAGACCAGCACGGAAACTCGCTCCAGCGGCGGCCTACACCGTCCGGCTCATGAGCATCGCCCTCTGGATCTTCTGCATCGTCATCGGCGTGATCGCCTGCACACCACGCATTATAGTCCTATATCAAACCTCATATCTCCACACACAAGAATATACAATACAAGGAAACTTCACCAATAGTTAGTTTTTATTATTGCACGGACCAAGCGATCAGAGGACACAAATAATAAAACTAAGAAAACAATACATGGACACCATCATCTAAATAAACAAGAGCTTCATTCTAGTCTCACCTGCAAGACTGTTGTAAGTGAATGACACTATACTATGCATGCGGGGAATCTCGACAAATACTGTATATAANTACATGGACACCATCATCTAAATAAACAAGAGCTTCATTCTAGTCTCACCTGCAAGACTGTTGTAAGTGAATGACACTATACTATGCATGCGGGGAATCTCGACAAATACTGTATATAATTAAGGTGCACCAGCACACAGGACCATCAGGATCTATATCGGCCTGGTTCGCCAGCAGCAGCGATTGCTGCAGCATCGACCGCCGCGGGTTGGGCTTCTGCTCCATCATCAGCATCAGCAGGTCCTGCTCAGCGCGATCGAGTATTTTATTGTTGTTGGTTCCGTAGAAAACAAACATCGAACTGCGTCTAGCAAATAATATTAGCTGGGGCACTAGCAATGCTTTGGTTCTTCTTCTGCTCAAGCAAACTCTNTACATGGACACCATCATCTAAATAAACAAGAGCTTCATTCTAGTCTCACCTGCAAGACTGTTGTAAGTGAATGACACTATACTATGCATGCGGGGAATCTCGACAAATACTGTATATAAAATAAGGTGCACCAGCACACAGGACCATCAGGATCTATATCGGCCTGGTTCGCCAGCAGCAGCGATTGCTGCAGCATCGACCGCCGCGGGTTGGGCTTCTGCTCCATCATCAGCAGGTCCTGCTCAGCACGATCGAGTATTTTATTGTTGTTGGTTCCGTAGAAAACAAACATCGAACTGCGTCTAGCAAATAATATTAGCTGGGGCACTAGCAATGCTTTGGTTCTTCTTCTGCTCAAGCAAACTCTNCGATCGAGTATTTTATTGTTGTTGGTTCCGTAGAAAACAAACATCGAACTGCGTCTAGCAAATAATATTAGCTGGGGCACTAGCAATGCTTTGGTTCTTCTTCTGCTCAAGCAAACTCTTGAATCTGGCTTTGTGTTGATTTCGTGGATCAAACTGACACGTCGGCGCCAGGACTGCAAGCTCAGCCGAAACCGCTTGCAAGCATGTAGGCGCTGTGATTGTGGGCATCGACAGTCCTGGCGGCCACGTCATGGATAATGTTTCCATCTCGTCAGGATTCTCAACATGCCTGCCAGAAGATCCTGCGACCAGATTGAATGATGTAGAGTGGGCTTGTGTGTGCGAGAGAGAGCGAGAGCGAGAGCGAGAGAGAGAGAGAGCGAGAGAGAGAGAGAGAGAGAGAGAGAGAGAGAGAGAGAGAGAGAGAGAGAAAGAGAGAGAGAGAGAGAGAGAGAAAAAACGCACAGCTGAGTTCATGATTATCCTAGATGTCCTTCCCCGGGTCTCAACTGCCCACTGGCATCAGCATCATCGTCGCCCTTCTTCTTCCCGGGTTTTCTCTCCAAAAGCTTGTCGCTGGGGATCGCCTATGGCGAAAAAAAACAGGTGGCTCTATCGATCGAGCCTGCTACACATGCAGCTTAGAATGGCTGCCTTCAGCTGCCCCACCCATCCTGTCCGAGCTTTCCGGGATTTCTTCGCTTCCCTGATCACATGGCCCGCCTCGCTGCTGCTAGGATCGTAGCACAGATCAGCTAAACCGAGCGACCATCATGGATACCCATATTAAAAAAGATGAATCTGCAACTCAGCAGCCAAGCCCTTCAGAGTCGCGGCCTGCCGGTGCGACAACTCCTTGTCCACCACTGCTTCCTGAGANCCGAGCGACCATCATGGATACCCATATTAAAAAAGATGAATCTGCAACTCAGCAGCCAAGCCCTTCAGAGTCGCGGCCTGCCGGTGCGACAACTCCTTGTCCACCACTGCTTCCTGAGACAAACCAAGATTGCACAATTGTAATTCATGGTCGAAAGAAGTACACACTACACCAGCAGTATATGTAAGGTCGCCTAGCGACTCCGTATTTCTTGCAGATGCAAAAGTCCAGCTCATCCACGGAGAACTGTCTTTCGGCGGTGTTGTACACCGTCAACGTCCTTATTATACGATGGCACCCTGCAACCCACGGCAACGACGGCAGGCAAAACTCAAACCACACCATCATGCTCAAGGCACCCATGTGAAATGCCTTTCAAACAAGCTCAGACACGCTTTCACCAGATCAAAGTTGTCATGCAACAATTTGTTGCGATGCTCGGCGTCCAAGGAGTCGACCCCATCATGATTGATATCTCCGATATCAACCACCAAAAACTGCTCCTATGAAAACGGCCGCAACGCATTAATGCATTCGGATCACGCACATCTACTGCAAATCCCCGGAAGAGACGAAAGGCAATCTCCTGCGTCTGCCCGAGCTCTTTCCAGGCATCCACGAAAGCCGTGTCATACCCAGAAAGCGGCAGAGTGCGGGCCACTTTCGCCGCCATGGCACACAGACGCAGACCGGAAAACTGCTGAAGCAGGCAAGCAGCTAGGGAAGGCACGTCAAAGAGGCACCGGACCAGAAGACCCTCATGCATGCACGAACTGCACCCTCGCACGTAGGAGCTGAAACAACCCTATAACGCCTATTACAAATTGAAGGCATGTGTGCCNGAAGGCACGTCAAAGAGGCACCGGACCAGAAGACCCTCATGCATGCACGAACTGCACCCTCGCACGTAGGAGCTGAAACAACCCTATAACGCCTATTACAAATTGAAGGCATGTGTGCCTAAAGAGTTGTTTCCTATTATTTCACCGAAGAGTCAGCTGCCCCGTGCACTTGCTCCCTGCCTAAGCCGAAATCCGAACGTACCACATACACAAACCCTGGCGAGGCATCCAGCATTGCACCCTCACCACCCGGAGCNTGCCTAAGCCGAAATCCGAACGTACCACATACACAAACCCTGGCGAGGCATCCAGCATTGCACCCTCACCACCCGGAGCTTCGTTGTCGCACAACGGATGACTTCTGAACTCTCTGATCTCGATGTATGTAGCTGCTTCCATGGTTTTCACGATCGCTATGAGAAGCATGCGCACATATTTACCTTCTGTTCCATACCCATAGGAAGGATTGAACCACCTGTGCCCAGGATCCGTGGTGATGCCGANCACATATTTACCTTCTGTTCCATACCCATAGGAAGGATTGAACCACCTGTGCCCAGGATCCGTGGTGATGCCGATCTTAAACCTTGCCCCCTGTGTTGAAAGACCAGCTAGGATCGCAACACAGTGCTGGAGCACAACCGAAGCAAGTTTACTTTTGGCCAGTCGAAGATCAAAAAGACGGCCATTTCATTCAAGTTATGCATGACATCATGAAGCCTACCAATATCCAGCAAAGTCCGATCATGCTGTCCTACTTTCCACCGCCACGCATTCTGAGTTGCAACGGAGCCTTGGACTAAACAACCGGCTGTGTTACTTGATGGCAACCCTTTCGTTTCATCTGGTGANAGCAAAGTCCGATCATGCTGTCCTACTTTCCACCGCCACGCATTCTGAGTTGCAACGGAGCCTTGGACTAAACAACCGGCTGTGTTACTTGATGGCAACCCTTTCGTTTCATCTGGTGAATCTAGTTTTCTTTTGCTGCCTACTGCTGATGCAGACGCTGGCTCCGGCTCACTTCTTGGCGGCGGATCTATCTTTGACTCGTCAAGAAAAAANGGCAACCCTTTCGTTTCATCTGGTGAATCTAGTTTTCTTTTGCTGCCTACTGCTGATGCAGACGCTGGCTCCGGCTCACTTCTTGGCGGCGGATCTATCTTTGACTCGTCAAGAAAAAACTCGCCAATCTCTCGTACCGGTCACTCATTATCGCTACTTTGAAAAAACCCCGCAGAAAGCAGATCGCACATCTACGGGAACTTACAAGCCGCAATGGCCGCATGCATGCGGTCGATCGTGCNTCGTGCCGTCGTGCCAATGCATGACCAATCGTCAACGGGCGCATGCGCCCACGTATGCGAGACATTCTATGTATATACATATATACATTTACATACATATACATACATACATACATACAAAATAAGTTATACACATATGTGTTTGTACGTGTGGACACACTCACAGATATATATATATATATATATATTTATATATACATTTTAATGTGTGTATATATACGCATACACAATATAGCAAACATCTACAGACACTAGATTTTTTTGCAAGAAATCAGCCGCAGAACCCACGAACAGGATGCGTTTTTGTCTTGAATCCTTTCGACACTGCTACACGCCGATGCATTCACAAGTCTTTATCTGTCAGTGAAATGTCTTNTCCTTTCGACACTGCTACACGCCGATGCATTCACAAGTCTTTATCTGTCAGTGAAATGTCTTCTCGGCTATGATTTCTGCCAGGAACTGGCGCGAAAACATAGTTTTATGGTCTTAAGTACGCAGCACATGTTGCTAAGTACATTTTTCATGTTGAAAGGACAAGAGGCATGTTGCTGAGGACAATTTTTGAAAGGACAGGGCAAGTGGTACGCTGTTTTTCGTCCTTTGGTGTTTTTTGTACTTAGGTACAGTTTTTGGCTAAGGACGGGCCTGCAGGNCAAGAGGCATGTTGCTGAGGACAATTTTTGAAAGGACAGGGCAAGTGGTACGCTGTTTTTCGTCCTTTGGTGTTTTTTGTACTTAGGTACAGTTTTTGGCTAAGGACGGGCCTGCAGGTGAGGGGTACTCCTGGGCGAGTGGTAGTATCCCGAAAGATACCCCATCTGTTGCTGCGCCTGGAACCACGCAGGCTTGACCATAAAGGGTACGATTCTCCTCCTCGAGCTTGGTCTTCACGGCTTCGAGTGCGTCGATTCGCTCACGCAGCTCCTGATTCTCAGCTTGCAGTCTGTCAAGCAGTGCTTCCGCCCGGATAGCACGGTCTCGCCATTCCAGATCAGCTGATCTTCCAGGTACGTGTGATGGCCTCGAAGGAGGTCCACCACCGCCACTGCCGCCCTCATCGCCACCAGAACCAGAGCCAGTGCGTCTTGGTGGCCCACGAGGGGGTCCACGCGGCGACCGGTCCGGTGTCGGATCCGGGGCTGGCGGTGGCGGCGCACCTCCGGATGCTGACGATTTGGTCCGCTCTCCAGTGGTACCGCCCTTCGGCTGCTTGTTGGGCGTGATACTCCGCCTTGAAGATGCCAAGGATCCTGAAGGAGGATTCCTTGGGGTTCCACCCGACGGTGCCAAAGGTCCCAACGAAGCCGAAGTCCTCGTATGTGTGGCAGGGTCCGGCGGTGGTACCCTCGATGCCCTGGCCCTCTCTTCGTCAGCAGGATGCTTGGCGTAGCCAGTGATTTTCGGGTCTAGTTGAGCTAGTACCCGCGTGCCCAGCTCGGTGGCACGATTGTGGTCGAACCACCCACGGCAGTAGGCACAGTGGCCTCCGCATTTCATCCTCGGCCAGCTCTCGTTGGCATGCATGTGACCAAGAAAGTGGTTCACACCATGTACGTAGAGCCCTGCACTCACCAGTGTGCCCATGGCTACACTGCGGTGGCGGTTTGAAGTGCAGTAGGGCATCACAATGACGGGTCGGTGTTCACTGACTGCCTTCTCGATGTCCCGAAAGATCATCGACATGAGTGTCCGGCCGGCTGGTCGATCAAGAATCTGATTCAAGATTTCTTGTCTCCGGCCTGTACACGCACTATACGCGCCGTTATTAGGGTCCTGAGACTCCTAAGGTCGTGCAGGTGCAGTTTGAAGTGCCGGACGGCAGGCGGAATACTGCACTCCCATCCCTCCTTGGAGTGGATGCGTCGGTGGTCAAGTCCACGCTCATCGAATTGGTACTTGGCCCCACCGGTAAGCACCAGAACCGACGGCCATTGNCATCCCTCCTTGGAGTGGATGCGTCGGTGGTCAAGTCCACGCTCATCGAATTGGTACTTGGCCCCACCGGTAAGCACCAGAACCGACGGCCATTGGTCCGACGGCTTGTTGAAGTGCACAGATGTCGTCGAGCACGAGCATCCGTTTACCAGTCCCTCCTGATCGGGTACTGGTGCCAGCAGGGGCGAGGAGATGACCATGGCGACTGGCTTGCAAGGTCCTGAAGAGGTACCTTGCTCCACCAGGCTGCTTGGTCCACAAGAGGTACCAAGCTTCAGCGACTCAGATGCCTCTTTATCCTTAGAGGTCAAGGCGTTACTCCTTAAGGTCGGCCTACCTCGGGGTCTATCCTTAGATCCCTGGGGCCTATCCTTAGGGTCCTTAAGCTAAACCCGTTTCACTGCATCGGGCTAAGGGCACATGTGACGTGGAGCCATCATGATTGCGGAAGAACAGGCACATGTCTTCATGTCCTTAATGAGTCCTAAGGTGCTCTGGGCGAACAGGCACAGGGCTCCTATGGTAGTGTCCCCCTTTTCTATGCTGAACGGCAATCTACGTTTTCCCAAAGTGTTAGATGTTGAACCTAAACCGGCGAACGATTTGGTCTTAGAATCTACCCAAGGGAAACTCAAGCCCAAAGCTTTGAGACGCTTCNTTTTCCCAAAGTGTTAGATGTTGAACCTAAACCGGCGAACGATTTGGTCTTAGAATCTACCCAAGGGAAACTCAAGCCCAAAGCTTTGAGACGCTTCTCTGCCAACCTTCCCCAGGCTGCACTGTGGCAGGTGGAGTTACAACCTTCATCTAGGGCACCCCATATGTGAGTCTCTGAGAGATCCCACATATTAACTAGGGGTAGGTTGTCTATTCTTACAAGATCACCACTAGAGGTTGACCCGGCACCTGCAATGTTGCGGGGAAACACCATGGGTTGGTTGTTCCATCTTCCCTTGGGGCCTTGCTTGGGCTGAGAGGACCTAGTGGGTTCCTCGGGCACCTCAGGGGTCTCAGGCCTTTGCACCCCTGGCACTAAAGCTGATCCTTGACGGTAGCTTTCCCTTACCTTTACCCCTCCTAATCCACCGGGGCTTAGGCTCAATCCCTTCCCGCTCCGGTGCTCCTCCCGGACGGCGCTCCATCGCTCCTCTCGGGCGGCGCCGTAGAAGAGCTCGAGCGTCCTGTGAAGCGGTTTGGTCTTAGGAGCGCTGGTTCTCGCCCTTCATTAGAGATAGGGTGTGCATAATGGTCCCAAGGGGATCCATCACCAGCTAGACCTAGACCCTTACCTGGTAGGTCTTAGGGACAGGATTAGGGGTATTTTGGTTTTGGCCTGACGACGAAGAGGACCCGCAGGATTCCTCTCTCGGGTAGTTGCGGCTTCATACTCCATCAACTGCCTACGCCTGGCGAAACCTTCGTCCAGTATCGCGTCCCGCTGTCGTCTCCATGCATCAGCTTGCGCGCGCACAATGGCGTCGCGATCCTGAGGTGTAGGGCCGTGCCAGTGGGGAACAGCAGGCACGTTCACCCTCTGTCTGGCCTGATACCCGAGTTGGGTTATGTCCCGGCCCGGGACATGTCTCACCTGGAGTTTGTTCCTAGGCGCCGATCCCGATTCCAAGACGGTAATCGAGTCGGGTTGCACGTCCTCGTTGAGGTTGTGACGAGCCCGCTCAAAGGCTTCGTCCAGCTCACGTTGAGCGTCCTCGGCGGCCTCGCGCTCGAGGGCTTGGTCCAGCTCCTCTACATTGTTAAGAGCCAGGGGCTCCGTCGTCAGAGGAGCCCCCTGGCAAGTCATACATCGAATTGAGGTCTTCTAAGAGAATAGCCTCCCGGTAGTCGGCCTCAAGTTCCTGGTCTCTGCTGCCTAGGAAGTTATCGGTCCCGAGGGGATCCGATATGCGGTAAAACTCCGGCTCTGCGGTAGTTGGGTCACGCTGCTGAACTCCCTTACCCTTTCCTTAAAAATTTGTTACGACCGGGACTGCGTCCTCGGGCTACCATGGCAGTAGGAGCGAATTGCCACGAAGGGCTCAAAGGATGGGGTCCATCATCGAGGTGATGGCCTCTTTGAGCCAGGCGTGGAGGACGGTAGGGTGAATCCGCTCCTCCATGGTAATCGCCTGCTGAACGCGCTCCTGGAAACTACCTATAGGAGCTGCAAGACCGCCTCAGGGTCGAGGTCGGCCGTAGCGTCATCTGCAGTGATTGACTGTACAGTTGGAAGCGCCATCTCGGTCGCTTCTAGCAGCTTCTCCGAGACGGCCTTCCGTTCTCGGTGAAACTCTTGGGGCACCTCGTCCACAAAGATGCCGCACATCCTGCAGAAAGTGCGTGAGGTGCTCCTAGAGCTACCTCGATGATCCGTTGTTTCATGGGAGCATACGGCAGGATCGACCGTGTAAACATGTTCCCTCTTTTCCTGGGATACATGGCCGCAGTCGCGGCAGGTCTTCCTCACATAGTTCACTGAGCTTCCCTGGTAAGAGAAGTCTGTGCAACTAGTGCACCGATCCAGCGGCGGATTCGGTGGTGTTTTCTTCTTCGCGCCCTTGCCGCGGGGTCGCGGGTTATAGGTTCCCTCGGGGATACCTATGGATGCACGNGAGAAGTCTGTGCAACTAGTGCACCGATCCAGCGGCGGATTCGGTGGTGTTTTCTTCTTCGCGCCCTTGCCGCGGGGTCGCGGGTTATAGGTTCCCTCGGGGATACCTATGGATGCACGCGTCTCACGATAGTATTGGCCACCTAGACCTTCGTTAATGATATAATACCTATTAAACCAGGTTAGGAAGTCCTTAAGGGCTGCCGCTGGGCTTGGCTGGTGCAATATGCCCATCTGACAAACTCAACCTTACGGGAAACCTCCTCGTAAGTCTGGCCTTTATGCTGACCGTGGGTAAACCTACGGTCTCCGCCTTCCATCTGCATAGCGCTAGATGGTCGTGCGGGTGCTGCCTTGGAGCTGGCAGCGCCTAGCTCGTTCACCATGTAAGCGTGCGCATCCTCGTCGTTACCCGAGGGTACGTACAGGCCTTCCCTCCTTTAGAGGTAAGGAATTTGCATTCCGGGTCGCCGGCCCAATGGCCGATCGCGCCGCACCTGAGGCACTTCGACTTGGCCTTCAGCGTCTTCATTTTGTCGCCTTAGACTTACCTCTACCTTTGCCCTTGCCTTTACGACCCTTAGCTCTGCCAAAGGCGGCATTGGCGGCAAGCTGGAGTTGGATCACATGTGGTGAGAGACGAAGGAGCCCTAGCTCTTCCTCGAGGCAGTTAAGGGCCGTGGCCTCTTCTTCATCGAGCTCGAAATCCTCGTAGCTCGGCTCGTCATCCTCCTCCCCGGCAGGGTAGGAGTGTGTTGCGCCTCATCTTCAGCGATATAGGCGCGGCGGGTAAAACCTTTGGTTTTCCCTTTTCCGTAGCCTTTGGGGTTGCTCTTGTTCCGAGCACGGTGGTTGTTGTGACGGCGGTCCTGGAAGGTACCGCCACCCAAGGAACGGCCTTCCTTTAGGTGCACACCACTGTAATGCTCCACTAGGGTAGCAGCAACAGCCTCAAAACTCTTGGAGTTTGAGGTACACGCTTGGATGACCAGGGACTCCTGTCGGCTAAGGCCGGACAGCTCCAACAGGAGTTCCACACGCATCGGCTCGGAAAGCTCGATGCTAGAGTCTAAGGACTTTAGCAACTTCCACCAGCGTCGTCNGCATCGGCTCGGAAAGCTCGATGCTAGAGTCTAAGGACTTTAGCAACTTCCACCAGCGTCGTCGCCGGCTGACGTACGACAGCATCGACTCGCCGCCTTGGCGTGCGAGGACACCGTGTCGTTGACCCGCACGGAAGAGCTCTCGGGCTTCTTCCGCGGCGCGGGGAAAGACTACGTTCCGCATCTGGGTAATGAAGGTTCTTAGGCCACCGGGTTCGGTGAGAGATTCGATACCGATATCTCTCGCGAGCTCGAAGGCTTCGTCGCGAAGTCCTTCCAACACTCTATGGACCATNGGTAATGAAGGTTCTTAGGCCACCGGGTTCGGTGAGAGATTCGATACCGATATCTCTCGCGAGCTCGAAGGCTTCGTCGCGAAGTCCTTCCAACACTCTATGGACCATCTCCGTCCTCGATCGGCAAGGCTGAGGCGACACTCTTAACCGAACCCGAGTCGTCTGCCTTCGGTGTGGCAACACGGGGCCTTGCAGGAGAACTGCTGCCATCTGCAGGCGCGGGAGTTGCTTCCATATCGGGCCTGTCCTCAGAGGGTACAGGTGCGGTGGCGGCCCTTGTAGGACTCGCCTCCTCAGCGCGGCTGTCGCCGTCGCTGTCCTCGGGGTCGATACTTTTCGTATCGCCCTTGGGCCTACTACGGGTCTTGGCCCTAATAGCGTCCTCGTACAACTTGAGGCGCATGGAAGTACGGAACTCCCAGTCGTGAAACGTACTGGGTTCACCAGCGTAGATATAGCTGCCACTCCTGGTCTCNCTACGGGTCTTGGCCCTAATAGCGTCCTCGTACAACTTGAGGCGCATGGAAGTACGGAACTCCCAGTCGTGAAACGTACTGGGTTCACCAGCGTAGATATAGCTGCCACTCCTGGTCTCCAGGTAAGTACCAGAATAGGAGGAGCGGGCATAACGTAGTCCCGCGACAGACATCGGAAATGCAGGGGAGATTCGGTTAGACGGAACTGCGCAGTGGGTCGAGGTAGGGCTCGCCCGGGCCCGCACAGGCTACCTGGGAGTCCCGCGGGCAGGTCCGTTCGGGGCACCTGCTCCGCTACCAATTTGAATTTGGTCGGACTTTTCCCCGAAACTGCGTTGCTATTCTGTTGACTCAAGGGCCCTATGGCAGCGGTAAAACAGCTATACATATCACGGTCATGGCANGACTTTTCCCCGAAACTGCGTTGCTATTCTGTTGACTCAAGGGCCCTATGGCAGCGGTAAAACAGCTATACATATCACGGTCATGGCATGCAGCACTCACAAGTTAAGTAGGATTCACAATTAGCAAATGTACAGAGTCGTCCTCATGCTCTGATCAGCTAACATTAGCTGGAAGCACCTGTCAAGTGCATGGGATGCAGCCCATGACATAACGGCTTTGAGCTGAATGTAACTTCGAAGAGAGCTCCAAGGCCAGTACTTCTCTAGCTGCTCACGCTGCTCTTCTGCCACACGACGTGCCTGAGCGGTAGAGTGACAGCAGGCCAAGGGCCTCCGCAGTGCCGCAGCGTGCTGCAATGTGCAGCAGGCCTGCTGCTGGGAAGACTCAAGCTCGTGCTGCAGGGCTTCAGCTTCCTCTCTCGCTTCGTCCCGTTCCTTCTGCAGCCTCTGCACTTCGACTTCGCGCTCCTTCCAAGCTGCGTGCAACCTTTCCTGTCGGAGCGCCATCTCCTGTAGTTCGAGCTGATGCCCGTCGAGAGCTGCCCTGTCGGCATCTTTGTCCGCATGTAGGTCTTCCAGCTCCCGCTGAAGAGCTTCGCAGCGATCCTCGTGCTCTTGGCCGATGTGTAAAACTCGAGCGGCCTCCTGTGCTTTGCCTTCCAAGGCTTCATGGAGACGCGCAACTTCGCTTTCTAGTGCGGTTGCTTTGGACTGCACCTGCTTTAACTCAGCGGCCAGTCTGGCAGTTTCCTCCTGGCCTCTTGCAGCCCGAGCCTCAGCGCGCTTCGTCGCGCTCTCGAGCTCAGTGAGTCTCAAACTCTGTGCAAAGTGCTCTTGGGCTTTCTGGAGGGATTCAGACTTTAATTGCTGTGCTTGGGAGTGTGCATCCTCAAAAGCATCCTTTTGAGATTTTAAGCGCTGCTCTGTGTCGGCAAGCTGGCGCTCAAGCCTCGTGCAGCGGGACTCGGCATCACGGCAGCGCACCTGCTCTTCTGCCAAGTCCACTTTGGCGGCGGCCAGCTCGTTCTCGCAAGCAACCACTTGATCTTGCAGCCTTGTGCGCTTCTGGCGCTCTTCCTCCACATCACTGTGAAGTCGTTCGATGGTATCCCTGCATCTCAGGAGCACGGCATCGCTCGTCGTGCGCGGGGACGAAGTCTGAGAGTCGCCCTCGCTGCGCTCGCTTGCATCCCTCCGCAGGGAGATGGACGACGGCCGTCGCCTCCTCGGACTGCGGCTGCCGCTGAGAGCCCCGAAGTGCTCTGGCAGTACGACATTCCGACGAACCGGGGAAGCCATTCTCTGTCACTCGTGTCGCTTGTGGCTCGTATTGTGCTAGCTCGGAGAGAAGAAGGAAAGTGTCTGGGCATCGCGGGTCTTGGACCATGGTTTCTTTCAGGTGGTCGGAAACACTCTAACTTGAATCCTGTGAATGGGAACAATACAAGAAAATTCACGCGGTACGATCATGCAAAGCCACTCTCAATCTTGGATAGTCGCCCGTTGCAGAAACGGTCGCATCTACGCATATTGTAGTGTTTGCCACTTCTTGTCTGGTGCGCTTCTTCGGCTCCGCCACTTGCACGCGACTGGTCATTTGTTTCAACCGGTCGGGCACAGAACGATGCAATGTACAAAGACACGGTAAAGCCACGCGAGCTGCAGGAAAAGGGTCGACGATGCAATTTTGAGCCGTGACTGGTTACAAAAAGAACTTACACGCACATGATATTCTTTTGTGCCATCGGCGTTGCTGGCCCTTGTGGATATCGTGTCGTCCTGCTCAACCTATGGCCTCTTGCATTCACTCAGTCGATGGACTCACTGAAGAAGGCAGAAACCACTTCCAAGTTGTAGGACTGGCAGCTGGTCCGTGCAAAGGTACGGCATCGCATGCGCCCTAACGACCCAACTGCTTGCAGGCAGTAGTTCTGTTGTCATGGTCTCATTGCCCTGCAGACACCCTCTTGCACTGTATCGGAAGAATGGAGCGTACAGGGTCACAAAGCGCCGCATGCCTCCAAGAGTCTTTGCAAGTCCTACAGAAGTCCCAAGGTGGCCGAGTAACTCTGGAGTTTATTCACAAGTCCTTGATCCTGTGCTCCACGCTTTGGTAGCCACGAAGTCGCCATTTATGCCTGTATGCCTTGGAGAATCCACGCCCAGAGCTACCGTAGAGTGAAGTAGACGTTAGGGCTTCTGCAGATATGACGATGCTATGTAGGAAGGCCAGCTTTTGCGGCTGGAGCTGGAACCTGCGCCAGCGGCGCCAGCAGGAGTCTGGGCTGAACGGCTGAAGCATCAGCACTTCGTGCAGTCGTCTAAGCGTCTAAGGAGCCAGCTGCTGCTGGATTTCAGCTGCCTGCTCCAGCACCGACTGCCTCCACGGGGCGGACATCGGCAAAGCGCCACGTACTTTGCCAGTGGGGCTCGGGGCCCCCGCAATTCTGGATGAAGGAACTTGGTTTCGCCCTCCTGGAGCTGCACCTGCGGGCTGCGAAGGAAACCGCTGGAAAAGCAACCCGCAGCAGCAACCTCTGGTCGGTATGCTAATGTATGCTATCCGACATGAAAACTCCGGCATGCTCCGGGCTATCGATGCACCCAATAGCTTCTGTGTCAATCGTTCTGGTATGCGCTGGCCAGAGCTTGCTGCCATGCTCGAAGCAAGATCAGCTGCGGTTATCATTTATCATCGCTGAGCTGCCCTTCCACCATTTTGAGGGGTGCTGCTGTGAAGTTGTGCTTCTTCGTGGATGGATGCCTGGTTTCTCGACATTGTTGGTAATAACTCCCAGACAAGCAGTAGAGTTGCCCCAATTGACGCGGGCCGGCTCCAAGAACAGCTATCTTCCGAACCACAAGTGCAGTTGAATGAGCATGCATGCTGGTGCGGCCTGTGCGCCACAGGCATTGCTGAAAGGCCGAGAGACTTCAATGGCACTGTTAAAAGGAACAACTCGAAAGAGCTTCTCGTAATCAACAGACTTCTGCACCTCTCGCAGTGGCTCGACCTTGGAATCTCACACGACGCTTGGCTACAGGGTTATCGAACTTCAGGAGGCTGAGCAGCAAGCCATACGCACTTGTTGCGTCAAGGCCTTATTGCCACAACGACGGACAAGCTCTCAGAACCCATGGTTTTGCTTGGCAGTGGGCTCCATTCAGGAGCATCAAACACCCTAGCGCGACACGCGACACTGATCATACTCGGAGCCCGTCGTGCTGGTAATTCAACTTCGGGTGCACCCTGAGCTTTACGGAATCAACAAACAAGCAGCTCATGACCACCTTGACAGCGATTCACGTTCATTGGACGATGAGGTTCGGTGCATTCGAGGTCTGGGCAGTTCCAAGAATCTGCCAAACGTTTCCTCCTTCACGTCCACATTCATCGAGACCTGCAGCTACGAAACTTTTCGCAGCTTCGCAGTGTTATGAACTCCCGATAAATCATCCCAGATAAACCTGCTCTTCGACTAGTTCCGCCAGCCTGAACCTTCTTTGCCGTGGCCTCCTTCGTAATGATATCCTGCAGCAATTGCAACGCGCTCCCTCCATGATGGCAACGCTGCCGTTGTCGATCACAGCGTTGTGGGGCAACTTGGGGTGTATCAATTGCAAGACATTCTGGTCCTTCAAGACTCCGATGGTGGTGATCGAATCCGATCTTGGCAAGACGTGAAGCGCATTTTCCACGCTCCAGCCGAGCCGTTGGCGCGGTGTCGTATGAATGCCAGCCTGAAGATTGCTGTGCCCTTGGAATACCTGGGTTTATGCCAAGTCCATCATGCAAAGTCACGATCCGTGCCACAGCATCGGTGAAGCTGCCTCCCATAGAGCTGAGTGCCAACAAAGGTGCTCCTGCACATGTCTATAGGTTGTATGTACTTCAATTGTAAGACGCGGAAATGCTGCAGTCCTGTAGCTGATCACCATTTCATCATCTGTTGGTCGGGATGGAAGTTCATTAACACCTGATTCAAGGATCAACTTGCTCAACTGTAATCCTGGATTTGCTGTATCATGCAACTGCAGCAACATAATTTCTCAGCTGTCATGGAACCGTAGTTGAAACTGCTCAGCTTCCGGCAAAGAGCGAGCCATGAGTGCATGTCCGTCACGGAAAAAGGCCCGGTCAGGCGCAGCTCGTCTTGGTAAGATTTTGTGACACAAGCGAACTGAAACCTCATCCAACTCATCCAAAAATGCTAAGCCTGGCGCTCATCGGAACGTCCGCAGAAGCTTCGGCAATCTGCAGTGCACATACGTGGCTCAGTGTGTTGTTCTGAATGTTCTGCTTCTCTATTGAGATATGCATGGTCCGAGTCTTGGTCTTCTCACCTCTGGGCAGACCCGCCTGGCATACTCTACCTTCCTGGTCCGTTGTCTATCTCCAGCTCTTGATGCTGAGAAGGCTTCCCTCATACTCTCAGCGTGTGGCTGTACCATAGCAATCATCCATGAACACGGCACCATGGCCAACCGCAGCCTTCTCGTGCAAAGCTAACGGCTTGATGGACACGCTGATGAGATGCGCCTTGCTGGGGAGCAACATTGCTTGTGGATCTGGTTCGCCGGTGTAAGTGTCTTGAGTGGCACCATGACGCATTCCCGATCCCCCAAAAACTGCCGAGAGTGTGGCAGTTTTGGGCTGCGTGGCAGGAACCTCAGTGTCTGCTCGAAAGTGCCAGAGAGACGGGCCGGCCTGAAATACATCACGAGTGTCAACGAGTCTGAGTGTCAGTATCGTAGGGAAGGGGCCACGAAGGCCGAGAGTGTTCCTGGCTTTCGAAGATCTGAATATAACCCAAGTTCACTGCTTTACCCAACCAGCACGTCGGGATGCAAAATCCCATGGTAGTTTCTCTGCATGGAACAGCTTCCTTCCTCAAGCAACGAGGGTGCACCACTCAGACCTTCAATGGTCCGCAAGCGTATCTGGAACCGGGTGCCTGGTCTGCTCATGAGGTCTTACAATCTCCCCTTGCCGATTTTGGTGAGTCGGCAGAAACAGTTTGTCACACCATCTGTGGGGCCTTCTTCCTGCATGCGGTACGTCCTGAGTTGTGCTCGCAAGCAGTTCAACATCGGCAGGCTTCCACGTTTTGCTTCTTGCCACTGACATTCGTACTTGTGCACCTATTCTGAGTAGGAGGCGCTAACAGAGGATTCTGCGGGTCGCCCTTCCAGGGAAGAGACTCAGATCTACAATCTAGACAGCTCACATCTGCAAAAAAGGGAGCCTTGGATCGCGAAAGAATCGCCCCTGTGCCAGAATGATCAAGCAAGTCCTGGTCAGCTTCATCTGACCACTTCTCAGTCTCTCGGAAATTACGACGGGCAGGTATGATGGAGCCATGCAGCTACAAAGGCCAGAGCTTGAAGCCGCTGTGAGCTGCTCGTGAAGCTTGACGTTTTCACCCAATTTTGGATCTCTGGCCGCACAATTACAGGCTTCAGAAAGTCTGTGAAACCACCGTCCATGTTCGACAGTACGTGATTCCTCCAAGTCTTCGTGCGCTCACTGTTTTGTTGTATTGCTATGTGTTGCCCGCCACCTATACGCAGCACTGATCTGGCAAACTGATTTTCGAGAACTGAAGTCTTTGCTACCAAATTTGATCTGCTTCATGGAATCATCTTGAACTTGAACTCCTTGCTGGCCTGCCCCTTCGCAAAAAAACTTAACAAAGTCAGCAAACTGCTAGTGCTCTCACAGCCCCTCAATCCAAAAACCATCACTCGAAAGTATTGGGCTGTTCTGATGAAGCACCAAGCAGATTAAACCGAGCTAAGTTGAATCCGCGGTCCACTTCAACGTCAGCCCGCAGGGAGATCAGCTCAATCGCAGCCTGCGATTCCACCTTACGAGCCGAGCCAAGGTCAGAGCGACGCATCCATGACAAAGGCAGCCTTTCTCTGGCAACGAGACTACTTGCGCACCAAGAAGGTCTTGCTCTACCGGATTTTGCACCTAGCGAGTTACTTGCACTGCCACGAGCAAGTGTGAGCGAGAGCAAGAGAGCAAGCGAAAGAGGGAACAAGAGAGAATAGACGGGGAGAGAGAGAGAGGAGAGAGGGAGAGTCAGCAATAGAACAAGAAAACGAATGTAGCACAAACGGAGCGAGAGCGAGAGAACAGAGAGAGAGAAGGAGAAGAAAAAAAGGAGGCATCTGTGACATGTCTGTGAATGTGCTTGAATGCTGACAGAAGCTGCATGTACATGTCGGAATGTTTGAAAACTACTACAAGTATCTGTATGTTCATATATACATGTGTACCTATATATATATGTATAGACGTACGTATGTGTGCATGTGTGCAAAAAAAAATAAATAAATAATAAAAAAATATATATATGTTTCTACGATCTACATCGCTCGACTCACTCGCTGAACAGCCTGCGGTCGCTTCCACTTTTTCATGCGACCGCAACGTGGGAGTCGACCACGGATCTGAACAAAAATTCTCTCGATCTTCACAAATCCGACCGGAATCCCCGATCGCCGGGGGGGCCGCATTGGCATATGCCAAAGATCGCACCTCCATTCCGATCGGACACATCAGATGAGAAACTTTCCAGGCCCTCAAACTCCTTTCGGAGTATCGCTTCGGAGATGACCGTGATCCATCCGCACATAAGACCTGTAGCGACATCGGCTGGGTTCGAGTCCGTCGGCACACGATCGATGTGGACCGAGCACCGCAACTCAAGAACAACTTCCCAGAAAATTCTACGAGCTGACAAACATCTTCTTTGGCAGAGTAGCCCTTGATCAAGGCAGCCTCTAAAGGTTCCGAATCAATGAGCAGCAGAGCCAGCTTTCCACGGATCTCTTCCCGAAAAGTTTGGATCGCTGCGACTGCTGCCAAGGAGTTGCTGGAAGCCTGTGTTTCTTGAGCCACTGATCAAACAGAGCTCTGGACTTGGTCATCCAGTGGTTTCGGCCTGGGAGAAAAGTGCTCGCTGCACTGGCCAATGTGATGCTGCTGCACCCTGGTAACAAGGCTTCAAAATTTTCAAGGCCCGCGGCAAAATGCCCCGTGGCAAAGCAGTGATCCGGAAGCTTGTTCCGAAACCGTGCACACGGGCATGAACGGAAGCCAGCTCAAAAGCTGGGTCCCACATCGTCTCTTCCCAAGATTGAAAATTGTGAAGAAACCTCTTGTTACTCTGATGGGGTACCTCCCGGAGGCTGTTCTTGGGAACATGACATGAGCATTTGTAACCGAGAATAAGGCGTTTCAGCCATTTCTCGCAGTCCGAATGAGTCCGAATTGAACTGAGGCTGACACAAGGGCACCACACCCAGGGGCCCAGCTGTCCTAGGCCAGTGCATCTTGGTGCGAAATTTTACGACTCCTTTCAGCAAGCTTTGCGCACGATTGCGATGGGGATTTTCAATGCTTCGACTGACTTTGATGAGGGCATACACTTCCTCATCAGCAGTCTTCCTGGATCTGAGAAAATCTGAGAAGCATCGATGTTTCGAAGGCAGCTCGAGTACGAGATCCAAGTTTGAAAAGCATTCCCCACACAAGTTCTCGTGAGTGAAGAATCTCGGGTCGCGACGATGCATCCGTTTGTGGAGCTTTCACCACATATCTCAGGCCAGAAGTGCCATACAACGAGGCTCTTCTTTTGGAGGAAATGCGAAATCCTAATGCTGTCATCTTGAGAAGAGTCATACCTCTCGGGTCGTTCAGTGGCGCTTGCCACTGAGCGATCAGCTCATGTTCGGCCACCCATGCCGATTTGCAGTCTTCATGAGACTGTACCGGCACCAAAGCAAATTGAAAAAGATTGTCGCGGGATGCTCAGTACCTCAACGAGAGGTCTGCATCCACATACTCCGTTTTCTTGAGTCTTCTGTACACTGCCACATGATTCAAATGGCGTTTGGCTGCGCCGACAGCAGTGCTTCCAACACACAGCAGCGACGATGGCTGACGGTAGCCTGTCCGAGAACGGCTGAATTCAAAGTCAACTTAAAACACGCAATACACTGTGTTCGGCTTCTCAAACAATGAGTAGTGCAAGTCATCAGGATGCACTCCGAACACTCCGAGTTTGTGGAGAATTCTGGACCTACGGCTGTCCACTTTAAAGGATGATCCGGGTGCTGCAAAATGAAACAGCAGCGCAAGACACGTCAGTGTGTACACCCAGATCAGTGGGAGTTTCGGTACTCCATCCCCAAACTCCAGCAAAAAAGGTTGCTGCACTTCCCATAGTGCACACTGCCGATGCAAGTCTCTTACGGACTGCAATGGGCTGGGTACTTGCCTGCTTGGCTATTGCTAGTCAAGCAGCTTGAAATTGACAGGCACCAATGAAAGTGGACAAATTCGTAAACGACATCCTGTCTGCATGCTTCTTCTGCAGACCATCCCTCACAGCCGTTTCGGCAAGGTCTTGCTTGGTGACTTCTGAAGACTGCAAAACAGAGCTGACTTCAGCCACATGTTTCTTGAAAGCATTGGCTTTGCCATGAAACTGGCTCTGATGTTTCTTGAGCCGCTTGTCCACTGCCTCTTTGGTGACCGAACTGGGCACCGAGCTGGGCTGTTGGGGGAGCTCTTTGGCCAAAATTTGCTCAGCCGGAGATTTCTCCGTTGTCATTGGCAGAGAAGGTCCGGGTGGACTCGGGCTGCCTTGGGCTGACCTCGGCTTCTTGAAGCAATTCCAGCTTCCTGAAACTTCCCCTTGTTTTTCGCCGGTTCTGCACTTTCGGGACTCTGTGCACTCGAGGCTGCGGGTGCCGGGGCATTCGACTTGATTGTTGAAACAATTTCGCCCAGCAGCGGTTGCATGAATCTCGCCGACTCTTTGTGTCTTTGTGTTTGTCGAGCGGAGCTGGGCGTCCAGATCGATCCGATCCTGCCTGATATGGCGAAGCAGGTTCGACACAAAAACTGCTTCCGAAATTGATGTCACAAACACTATGCTCTGAATCTCTCCGTTCGATAAACAACGGAGACTATATTCATCAAGTCCCTTCCGTGTCAACTCTGTTACACGACCTTTCCTGCTAGTCCGTTTTTTGTGGACCAGGGTGTGGGTTGGATGTTTCGAAAGAACTTCTTGTTCGACGAATTTCCACTCGGCACCGACGACTGTGAAGGTGGCGATGGTCCCGAAGGTTTGCTGGGTCCCCGTTGCCAGTCACGGTTGTTCCAACCCGACGATCCACTCTTTTCCCAGGATGAACCTCCCCATGAAGCGTTGGACCAATCACGGTTCCACGACATGGTGCGAATGCACAGTCCTACTGGGATTTTGACTCAAAGCTGAAATCGTGGTCTGCGAACAAAAGCCGATGGTTCCATTGGATCTGAGAAGGGTCAAGACCTGCAATGAAACCTGGCAAAAGCTGGCATGAAGCCAGTAACGACTACAACATCGCGGCTGATTAAATCGAATGCCGGCACCATCAGAGCAGCAATTGTAGTCGGACCTGTGGGTTCCACGACGGGAACCAATCAAGGGATCCCTTCCTTTATCGTAATCAACCTGGCAGGTACATGCACGGGCTGATCCCGCCGCAGGTAGCACGATAAACGAATACAAGACCAGCTTGCAACTACCTGGGTCACACTTAGGCATCCATCTCGCAGCCACTCGACAAATTCTTGTCCAGCAAGCTGGATGTCATCATTGCAAGATCAACTTCCAGGGGTTCCGGGGCCAATCAGGACTCAAGGCTCGTCGGTTCAGCTGTTGTTATGAAGACTGTACATGGCAACTGGGATCCTCATACGTGCAAGCACAGCACAACACTGAAGTGTACATGCACTCCGTCTGGCTCAACAACATGGTGAATGTGGTCACAAGCTGCACTATCGTGCGCACAAACACACAAACACAAACACACAAACAGAAGAAAAGATCAATGCACCGATCAATCAAGCAGTCAACAAAGCACGTCAGCACACAATCACTGTGTCCAATCATGGACCTCCACAAACAGGATCTAAACTACTTGCTGCAAAGAGTTTCTGAACCCGGGGGCGCAGGACCCGCCTGGAGTTTGAATTTTGGCACTGTCCAAATGCGTTGGAGTTCGAGAGCCAAGCAGCAGCAAGTTGGAGGCGCAAAGGGATTCCGATTGCTTTTGCGGGCAGTTTTTCGAGACGTTCTCAGGCGCTGACCGTGAGGATGTAACAGGCCTCCTCGCTTGCTAGGCCGAACCTATGAGTCACCTGAGAATTGCCAGGTACTTCACGTCAACTGCCGATCGGACTGCAGGGCTGGGTCACTGGCCTTTGTGGTTGTTTGCATCGCAATCTGCTCTGAAGAGAGGTTCTGGTATTCTTTCCGTGCCTCCAAGCAGTCTTTCTGGGAGGGTCTTGGGACTTCCCTTTGAAGGACAGGCCTTGTCAGACTCAGCTTTGAGTCGGGCAACCTGGTGGATCTCTGCAAACCATGGGCGAGGAAGAGGGTATGGCTACCGACAGGGTCCAGGGCAGGCTGGGGGTTGGCCTCCCAGGATCTAGGGGCTTTAGGCTGGGTCTTCGGGCCTTCGGGTTAGGTTAGGTTGGGGGAACCCTCTAACTATAACCGCTTTATCGCTCCCTTAACCCTGATTACACCCCTAAACCCTCAACTCCTAAACCCTAAACCCCTAAACCCCTGAACCCGATCAGCCGACCAGCCGATCGGCTGGTGCGCAGTTTGGAAACCACTTTGCGATCACAATGCGCCTTAAACCCTAAGCTTAAACACGCTCTCAAACAAAGTCCAGCCACAAGCAAAGAGAGAACCCGTGCACTGTCCGCTATTATCCTCTAGATTCGCTGGGGCCAAGAAAGAAAATGAAAACCTATGCCAGTGCAGATCCCCAAGCAGTGATAGAGTCTGATGATAGAGCACCAGGACGACCACGACCACAAGGATCACTAGGAGAGTGGCTTCCAAAAATCAGTAACATTTGCGATTCGGTGCTCTCCCAAGCCCGCAGGCCAAAATTCCCCAAACGTAAAATGTTGCAAATATGCCTACACTACACGTCCGGTAGGTTTGAATGCGTTCAACAAACCCCGAATGCAAAATTTACCGTTTGGTGGCTCCCCAAGCCGAACAGGGGGCCCAAATGCCCATGCCGGTTCTGTGCGAAGGACCATCCATCAAGGTCAAGAATCACTAAAAGGCTAAAATGCGCAAGTGTTGGCTCCAAATCCACCCGCCTCTGTTAGGTGGCTTCACCGAGTTCCCCAAACACGGGCTTGGCTATTTTTCGGTGCATGCAAATGCTCAACATGGAGGCTTGCCATTTAATTTGGCGCACACGAGGTCGGGCACGGACGCAATGGCTCCGAGCACAATGAAGAACTGCAGACCGGAGTTTAGGGTTTAGAGTTCGCCCTACCTCAAATTATTCTACACTCCCTAGCCCCAGCCCACGGTCGGGGCTTCCAAAACAAATCCTGACCAAAGTCGGCACGGCCTCTTGCTCCAAGACCTCTGCCACGAGTGAATCAAAAGCGCAAGCTGGAGCGGACAACATCCCAAACTTGCAACCAGGTTGCCTGAAAGCGGCGAGACCTTTCGTGTCGCAGTTCGGCTTGTTCCGACTCCTCGGTGAGCACATGTTTCCGACGATGAATCCTACTATCACGGTGCCGTAGATCTGATGCGTAAAGAGTCAGGGAGCCGGACAGCTGATTTCGAGCCCTTGACCTGGATGTTGCCAAGGTTTTGCACGAATACGCACTCGTCCGGAGTTCGGACTCCAAGTCATATCGAGCTCCTGGCCATTCTTGAAACCAAGGATGAGCCGGCTTCCTCCTTCTCCTGAAAGGAGACTGTCGTGAGACTCGGCACGGACTTGCAAGCCCTCACACTGTCAGAATGTGCCCCACATTCACTTGCAAGTTGCCTCTTGCTGTGCCATTTGAGTGCCCGTTGGATCCCGAGCTGCGCCGCTCGGTGTGAAGGCTAAGACTTTGCCACCAAATGTAGCCAAGACCTGACAGTTGAATGCATCACTTTGAAGCTCTGACAAGATACTGCAAGGCACGCACCACTTCCACGTAATCGCCACCAGTGATGTGACCCGAGCCTGGTGACTGCGAAACACCACGTTAGTCGATCAGCGCAAGGGACTGAGAATTTCCCCAGCACAGCCAGCACGGAGAGCACCGAGCCCGGAGCTCAAGGATTGGATACTTTCTTGCAAGCAGGTCTCCCACAAAGGTGTCGGAGCCTCCCACAGACGTAGCACCCTTGCGCATACTGCGGACCATTGTTGCAAGCCTTCTTTGACTTCAGTGCCAGCCGTTAGAATAGAAGCTTCAAGTTTCACTGCAAACTGCGCCTGCTCCAAGCGCTGCGAGGCAAATGCCTGAAAGGACGCAGGCGGCTACGGCCAGGCGGGCGACTTCGAATGTATGTGACCGCAGGAAGACGTGTCGGGCGCTACAGCAGCATCGCCCAGGCCCCAAAGCTCCACGTTGCCATCGTCACGGCCGACGACAAGGTCTAGCGCACCACTCCTTGCACGAGCCCGCTGAGCCCCAGCAGCTGGCTACAGGCAGTAAAAGACTACCGGAAAGCAACGACGCAGACAGCTGTGCGCTCTTCAGCCCTCGCTCTTGGTGCCAGGCTTGACAATATCCGCGGTGTGCAAACTGCAAACTCGTGCTCTTCTACTTCCAGCACCTGTGAATACAGAAAGTGCCAACAGCTGGCAGTCCATGTCACATCGGACACGATCTCACAGCTCTGTTTTCTATCGAGCTGAACCCAGGTTGGCTGCCTCGCTGGCCTGGCTGGCCTAGGGCCTAGCAGCTCAGCCAAGTTATACACAAGTTGATGCAGATTGGACTTGCAAATCTGGCGACTGCTTGCATCGAATGCAAGTTGCCAAGCTGCAACATGCTTTGACACTGCCTTGGCCCAATCAAAAGCGAGACAGCTTCAGAAAAAAAAGTCGGTACACTACAAACCACACCGCAGCTTAAGGTGCATCTGGTGATCAGGACAGTTGTGAGCTTTTGCATGCGGTGATCCACCGCCTGCGTCATTTTTCCAAGGAAAAGAACCTTTCTGCACTTCTGTTTCCGAAGGCAGCAAGGGCCATTCAGGCTGATGCAACGCGTCACTACAACTGCATGCCGGCATCGTGCATTGTCCTGACAGAGCTCAAAGCTCGGAGAACAGCAGCAGCAGGAGCCGAAACAGGAGCAGGAGCGACAGCAAAGTAACAGCAAAGAATCACCACCACCACGACCACCACCACCACCACCCCCACCCAAAACTCTGCCCAAACTGCTACGACCACAGCAACAAAACTGGTCTACGCGTCTCGCGAAAAGATGCATGGTGTCCCGGCAGCGCTGCGAAGAGCTTCTTTGCGTTTGATGGGGCCCCTGTCGTTTTGGAGTTGTCTGGTGGCAAATGCCTTTGCTTTGCTCCTTGTATGCTCATGTCGTTTTGCATTGATTCTGTTATCACTGTGCCTCGTAAATGCCTATATTTGCAACGCCCCAGCTACTACGGGGGTGTCGTGTGTCGGTTTCTAGTGCTTGCGGCACCGTTCGTTGTTGGTGTTGGTGTTGGTGTCGGTGTTGGTGTTGCTGGCATTGGCGTTGTTGTTGGTGGTGGTGGTGGTGGAGGTGGTGGAGGTGGTGGTGATGGTGATGTGAAAAGACACTGACCGAAAACTATGCGGATGATGATGTTGTTGATCCTGACATCCATGGGTTCCTTCTTTGATGCCTTCATGGCTTCGGGACAGCCTACACCTGTTCATCAGACATCTTCAAACTCCACGACTGTGCTGAAAGCTTGCAGTCCTTGGTGCAGTTTACTGTAAGTTTGGTCTGCTTAAGCAGAGTCGGACAATATCCTCTTACAAGAAGCAGTGGCGAAACGTGAAGGCCGTTTAGGAGCAGCACGCATCATTATAAATCCCTGGTTTCGGTACTATGGAGTCCAGAGCTCAGCAATCTGGCAGGTTTGCTTCGGCGTCTTTTTTCGAAGCATGATTTTGTGCGTTCCGCAGTCTAAATCAATCCTGCAAGCATCCGGCACAGCTGTTGACGTGTCGACTGACTTTGGGCCACTGGAAAAGCAGCATACAGCTGTGCTTCAGTTCTTGACAAGAACAGCCGTGCAGCAACGGAACGTTACATCTGATCTGGTTGCCGGCATCGCCAGTCGCATCACCTTTCGAGTGCGCTCTCACATACTGGCTTCTCGGAGGGTTTTGCGTCCAAGTTTGGCTCGCACGGTGCTGGCCACAGATGTGCTCGAGGCACCTTGTCGAGGCTTCGCGATTGAGGAATCTCGGCTTTGGACAGGTTTAGTGAACGACGCCCAAATTGCATGACCCAGGCACTGATCGTGTGTGCTTTGCTTCCACCTCGCCAAGGCGGCACAGGGCGCATTGGAAGCAGCATCCTGGATATCCAGGTGCGATTGGTCCCTTCGTGGTCACGAGCCTCTGACTGAGCAACACAAACCCACTTGGACATGGAACCTAGCCCTCAAGCTCGAGCTTGCGTTGGTTAACGGCGTTCAACCCTTGGGTTCAAGTGATCAGAGGGACTCCTTCGATTCTTTCTGGCACTCACGTCGCAATCTTCGTAAGCTTAGCTCAAAACACGAGCATGATTAAACTGCATGCCAGCTCGCCCAGCCGGCATTGCAACGGATGCTGTGACCTCCTGAGCATTCGAGAAGCATATCGGTTGTACACCCGGTCATCGCACCACAACATCTTCGTACCCAAACAGCGCAGACATCGAATGTGGGAGAAATGTGATGCTTTCCGTCGGCTACATCTTGCACCAGTATGTACAAGTATTGCGGGCAATACTACGCAATCACGACTCATACAGCATGTAAAGTCACGTTCAACCATGTTTCAGGAAGCATTTGGCAATGCTTCTACTCAACAAATGGACTGCATGCAATCCAAAACATAACAAACTACTGCACCACCCCACCAAAATGATGCACCCAATTCGACACCCGAACTGCGTCATACATCAAAAGTTATGCAGCATAATGTGGTACAACTACACCATGTACTTTGAGCCATGCGCATATGTTATGTTACACATCATGCCGTGGTAAAATATATCAAGATACGCCAGGATACCTTGACATGTGCTTTTTATTACAGCGAGTCGCAGCACGGTAAATTGCAAGCATGAACATCAAAAACTTTTACATGTATAATATGTGCATCTCACTGCAGCTCAATTCCTGTCAACAAACTTGAGTAAATAGTATTCTGCAATCATCTTCCAACAACTTATTGTCCTTCAAAACTTCATCAAACGCAACTGCCCTCATGCGTTTCAATACATCACATGTCGAAGCAATGTAAAAAGCGGTCAGACACCATGTGGCTTCTTTCCGCAGCCTAACATGTCACCGCATTTCGCTGCAGATCATTGCAGTCCAGTGGAACTCCCTACTTGACATTGAATGAACGCCAGCATATATCAGCACCGTACAGCACATGCACATGCCAATGTATATCAATAATTACATCTCGTGGAGTTCATGACACCACAGAACAGCCAGTGCTTGAATTCGGCACAGTTTACCAGACTTCTAAGCGTTTCACGTACAGTTCCACGCATTTCTTTCGCGTAAGCCAATTACCCCCTTTTCTCTAGATTCCAAAAACCCTTTCCTTCATATTGCGTGTCAGCATGTCCTGACATGACGTGCGTGTAGTGACACGTGAAATTTCACTAAGTTAGGGTTGCCAGTTCAGTCGCGATGGGTCGCCAGGAAATGCAAGGACGTGCATTGAAATATCCCAACCTATTCGTGCATGGGGGGGTTAAAATTTGAAATTTCCATTTCTATCTCTCTCTCAGCACGACATGCACACATAAGCGGCGACAGCAATGCTTCATGCACACATGTGCAAACCATCCGGCACTATTTTTAGCTCTCGCCCGACACCGCTCGAGTGGGCTTCGCCTGGCAGTGGCTGCAAGTTTCTCCAGCAGAAGGGCTCAGAAGGGGCCTCGGATGATGCGGTCTCTTGGGCGGGGCTCCTCAGATTGCAATCTGAGCGGCTGCTGGCCCCGAACTTCGTTGATGCGATCCGTCCAGGACCTGATGAGGATGCCACTCCGCGAGTATTGTTCCAGACGTCCGGGGATGTCCGAGGCCGTCGCGATTCCAAAAGGACCCTTGAGGTTTCGAGAGATGCACCTCAGAAGCCCGGTTTTGTTTTGTTTTGTTTCGTGATCACGGCTCGGCAAGCTCAGGTGCGTGCAATGGCACAAAAGAAGATGCAACAAACAATCCAGGTTCACGCCGGCCTTGCACGAAAGGGCCCGGTCTCAGGCTTGCAGCCTGAGGTCGGCCCGGGGGTGGCATCAATCTACAAGGCTTGTTGCAAGGGATCCACCAGCACACTCGGAATGGAAAGGCACGGATTCAGGGTGTGGGTTTAAGGGGGTCAGGGCACACTTTGGCGATGCAGCTGAGTTCCCAGCACCGGCTGTGCCAGCTGGCGCGCGGCTCGCATCCAGGACCGGAGCTTTGCCAACCCTGCGGATCCCTGATCAGGAGGGCTTCCAAGATTATTCGCGATCTCGAAATAATCAGGTGTCTGCTGGACCAGGTACGCCCATGGCGCCGTCTCGGAGTTGCCGAGGTCGAAGCGGCCCCTGTCATCGAGGATGCTGAAGCCTTTGTCACTCCAAAGCCTCAAACCAAGTTGTTGGTCCCTTGCACCCTGCGCCCAAAGCTACGATGATTGTAGACATCCTGCTTCTCGGGCTCGGGAGCTGGCTGCTGTGCACTCGCCTGAACTTGCTTGAAAGCTTCCTCGCTCTCGGCGCCTCGGTGGATGCTGTCCATCTGATCCTGGTGGAATCTTAAAAGACAACACCGCTGACTCCTCCGGTCCCGTCCAAGAAGCCGAAACACTGACCAAAAAAAATGAGTCGCGAACAGACACGACGAGTCCCGCCATAGCTCCGGAAGGTGCATTCCCAGACCATAATGCAATGTCGTACACTTCTCGGGTCTCTGATGGTTTATGATGGTCCCTGCCTGTTTGCGATGCACATGTGCTGCCATGTCTGTCTGCGGCCCTTAGGCAAAATGCCTGCGTTCGCGGCTGGGCACTGACATATGTGAACTCGCCTCTCTCTCTCTGTGTCTCTGACTCTGTGCGGCAAGCCCGGGATCAAGAAACGATGTGTTTTCGATGCCCGCTTTCCCGAATATTGAAAAAGTTATGATCTCGCTTCGTTTGATACCGACATTGAAATTCAATATAATAATTATACAGGGGGACAAGCGTTCTGGAAACACTTCTGCTCGGTTTCTGCTGCGTCTTGATGTCTGCACACTATGTTAATATAGAATAAGGAACCCGGCAGCCCAATAATGGAAATGTCTACTGGCTAACCCCCCACAGCCCAGCCGGTGACCCCCTTTCCGTCTTTCAATCTCCCAAACCCGGAAAATGGAAGTATTTATTGGAAACCCCCAAAAACCTCCCACCCGACTGCACTTAACAATTTTGAGGCGCATTGAAATGTAGTGTTGTGTAAGGCTAGAGAAGGGATGTAATCAACATGTAACCACATGTGAAGGACATGCCGTGATATGCCTTTTCATCAGACGAGGTGCAATAACATAAGATGTCAATTAATGGAACTGAACGCTGTCCGGCTGTGTAACGACTTTTTGAAGTTTGGTGAGACGTGTCTGACATGTAATGATATATAATATATATATATGTATATAAATATAAATATATATATATATATATATATATATATTAATATATATATATATATATATTAATATATATATATATA
>BGNK01000455.1:9516-66120 GCA_003297005.1 Symbiodinium sp. clade A Y106
TTTGGCCCGGGCAGCGGCAGGCAAGGGTGGGGGTGGGGCGGGGCAGGGGTGGTTGGGGGCAGGGGTTGGCAAAGGCAAAAACGAATTAGTGGCAGACACTACTTCGTTTTTGCCCGGGGCAGCGGCACGCAGGGGTAGGGGTCGGGGTGGGCAAAGGCAAAAACGAATTAGTGCCAGCTTCTAATTCGTTTGTGTGGGGAGGCGAGGGTTCCGCGGCCATTTTAGCTCAAGGTACACGCTGCGCCCAGATAAGAACATGAATAAGAACCTCAGCCTACCCTAACTTCTCAGCCGGAAAATTCAGAGGCAATGGTACTGTAGGCTACTCTCGCGAAATGGGGTTGTTATACAAGGATTTCACTGTAGACAACATACTGTAGGTTAACTACAAACTCCATATGGGCGGTTTACACGAAGAACTGTTCCGACATCTACACTACATTTTCAAGCTGGAAATGCTCTAGACCCAAATTCGCGCAACCTCGCAGGGCATCTGGCTTTCTGACCTGCTGTTCCGAAACCGTAGGTTCGGGGTCTGCGGCGTTAGGGATACCTTTAAGGGCTCCTTTGAGGTGTTCCTTTCAGGAATAATTACTACAAGGATCCCTTTAAAGGTTAACCCTTATGCCCCACACGACCCTAAACCCTATACCCTAAACCTTGAACCCTAAACCCTATCAACCGTGATTTGTGGATCTGAACCCCGTGCCCAGAGTTCAACCCTGCTTCGCAATCAAACCAGAGCCTTGGAGTAGATTTGAGCACTACTTTCAGGCCTTAATCATTAGTAAAGGGGTTCGGGGTGTGTTATAGTATAGTTACTTGTTCTAAGGAGCCCGAAAGAACAACAGTTGGTAAACATCCAGGCTTCTTTTCTACACCCTCAGATCTGTTCAGGGTTTAGGGTCTGCATCCTTAAATGTAGACCCTGAGCCGCACGTAAACCTGTCTTGTGCTTAGTAGGGAATTGGGGAATGGATCCCTATAGTAGTCCCTGTATAAAACCCAAATAGTAGTCTCGATAATCCATTCCCCCATTCCCTACTAAGAACCAGACAGTAAAGGACCCCTTATAGATCCCTGTATAGTATCCCTTACGGGTTCCCTTTAACGGAACCCTAAGGCCAGTCCCCCCCGTTCCCTACTAAGAACCAGACAGAAACCTCAACAGGCACGAGAAACGGTTCGCTGGATCGAAGGGCTTCTCGAACTGCGGATACCCTCGCCTCCGTGGAGTGCTGTTTTAGGGGCCTTATTTGTATTGGGCTCTTTTAAAGTTATATAAGGGTTACTGTAAGGGATCTATAAGGGTACTATGATACAGAGGGGCCTTGATAATTAGAATTGGGTTTTGGGGTCCATTATGCTCGTTTTATAAGATGGAGTCTCCAAATAGTATTGGTAATTATTTCGGCCCCTACAGTATGGAGGTCGGAAAATTAAGAAAGGCATAGAAAGGGGTTACAATCTCGACGGCTTCATAAAGAGAAATACTACCCCCTTATACCTCTATAGAACTGAACTGTAAAGGTTATACTACAAAGATTATACTACAACGTACCTCTCGTGGTTTTTGGAATCGGAAGTTTCTACTTTGGTGTTTGTAGGACCGATACAATAGTCTTGTAGGGCTTCAGGATTAGGGCCTGGGGTTTGTGGTTTGGGGAATTTTCTTTGCTTTTGGGTTTGAAGGCTGTAGGGTTTGACAGTTACGGGCCTGGGATCTCTATTCAGGTGCCTATTAGGCTTCTTTTGGGGGATCTAGAAGGGTTCTCTATGACGGAGGTTCGCGAAAAATGTCCATCCTTGACAGCAATGCAGCAAAATCCCCACACGACGCCTCAAACCCTCAGTTAAACATCTTTGGCTTATAGGGTTTAGGGCTTAGGGTTTAGGGATTTGGCCAGATCAATTCCAACATCAACATCAAAATTAAGTCCGTTTGAGGGTTCTCTGAGCGGACTATTCGGATTCTTGAAACATCAATTTGTGTCCGTTTGGGGCTTCCGCTAAGGCTTCTATAAGGGTACAACAAGGATTCTAGAAGGTTCATGGAAGAGTCAAAAAATGGTTGAGTCTTCATATCGACAGGTATCCGCAATCTTTCTCATTTTAGGCACTTGCAGGGCTGACTGCTTCCTCAGAGTTCATCCTAAATAGCAGTTGCCTCGAAAAAAATCTTTTAGGCTGGGCAGGAGTGAGCTGGCATTGTCGCCCGGTCGAGAGCCTTCTGTCCGAAAGGTCCCCCTTCACTTGTGGACCAGCAGGACAGAGCATATCCTTATAGTAGCTGGTGCAGTACGCTCGCATCACTGTTGACCGGGATCCGCTGGAGGGTCGAGTATGATCTTCCAAAAAACCCTATATTTGGGGGTTTCCGAGAATGCGGCGCCCTAATCTAGTACCCCAAATAGTAGGATCCTTATTATAAGGACCCCCATATAAGGTACCCCTCATTTCTCGGAAACTCCCATTTGCAGAGCTGAAACACCACAGGGGGAAGTGCTGCGGCGTTGAAAAACCCAGAGTCCGTTCCCAAACCCTGACAGCCTTAACCCAGCTGTAAAGCTCCTAGTGAGTCCTAGTGTAGGAACCTGATTAAGAAACCTTGGGCCATTATTAGGGTTCCTTATATGAATCCTACTATTTTGGCGCTATAGGACCAGGGCTTCTTAATCAGGTTCCTACATTAACTCACATCCCCTTGGTCGCGGGCTCAAAGGTCGGATGAAGCTTCGGCCTGGAAATGGGGCTTTAAGCTTCTGCAGGTCTTAAAGCGTTGAAAATCGTGGGCTTTGAGGTTGTTATGCCGAAACCCAAGAACCCTACCCTATCGGCCGAGGACTTTAAAGGTTTTTCCAGTCTGAGGGCCTTAAAGCCTTTAGTGTAAGGCTCCAGTTTGGGCCGCAGCTTCGGATGCGCAAGGGTTTGGGGTTTAGGGTTTGGGGTTTGGGGTTTCGGAGGGACTTAGGTCTGGGCTTCAAGGGTTTCGAATTACCAAGGCTATTTCGTGATCTAAGAACTCCTGAGGACTTGGCTGCTTCGGGATTTGCGGATTTCGGTCTCCCGTGTGAAGTATCAAAAAGCTTCAGGGTTGCATACATGCTGTACCCTACAGGTCCATGTACCCAAATAGTATATACAGTGGCCCCGAAGTACCTATATAGGGACTGCTTTAAGTCCAAAGTATATACTATTTGGGTACATGGACCCTTAAATCCTAAACCCTGAAACCCTTATGATACCCTTATAGAACCCGTATAGGAACCCTTAAAGGGACCCTGTTTGGGCACATGGACCCTTAGGGGTACACAAAGAGCCATTCTCAGCCCAACGCAAACCAAAACCCAAACCCCCAAGACCGACGGAGCTCTCAAGCCGTGATAATCCTGAACCTTCGTCTGTCTCGAAGGGTTTAGGGGCTTGGGGTTAGGGTTTAGGGTTCAGGGCTTAGGGTTTTAGGGTTTAGGGGTTTAGGGTTTAGGGTTTAGGGTGCTTAACCTAACAACTCGAGTGGGGTAGGCATACCCTACTATACGTATGTTGAGCCCCACGGAATAACGCTATTTTGGTTCAAGCTCCTAAATTCACCTTGTCCGAGCCGCCTCGAACTAAATGAAGCCTCCAAAGACGCACCCGCATTATCGGCGCACCCATACAGGGCATTCTAATCTCATCCTTAGGGACGAAACTTTGCATGGCCCTACAGGTGGGGGCCCTCTACCCACCCTCCATGCCCATACATGGTAACTGACCCTTAAAGCCTAGGGTGTATTTTATTTCGTCACTAAGGATTCCGACATCCTAACAACACGATTGTCAAGACCGGTCGAGATCTGAGAAAGCCCAGTCAACATGCAGAAGAACCTGTATCTTTATGACTCTATGCCAAAATAATAGAGTTTAGGCATTCCAAAAACCTGTGCATGAGGACCGCAATGCCGAAACCCTACACCCGAAGCCTACAGCCGAAAAGGCTTGCCTGAAGTGGGTAGTTGTTAAAATTAAGGGTCCCTTTTTTGCCGTATTTTAATAGGGACCCCAAAAGGGACCATAATTTTGACAACCACCCAAGTAAACCCTAAAGTTCTGAAGCTAGCGCTTGACGCCCAGCCCCCCCCCCCCCCNTGTGCGAGGTTTTGGGGCTGTGGGGGGGGGGGGGGCTGGGGGTAAGGGGTTGCCTTCAGAATTTTGGGGTTTACTTGGGTGTTTTTTAAATTAATGGTCCTTTTTGGGGTCCTTTTAAAAATAAGGAAAAAAAGGAACCATAAATTTGAGAAACCCCCAAATAAACCCCAAAGTTCTGGAAAGCGCGCTTGGCCCCCCCCCCCCCCCCCCCCCACAGCCCCAAAACCTCGCACAGCTCTGACTCCGAAGCCTGGCGTCCGAAAGTTCAGACCCTTAACTGGGCTTTTAAGTAACCAGAGAGATAAAAGTATAGACTTTTGTTTCATAATGGTTCCTTTAAGAAAAAAGTATTAAAGTATGGTACTCCAAAGCCTAGTTAATATAAGCAAGAAAAAGCCCAAACCCTCTCTTCTTCTCCAAGCAGAAACCCCCAAACCCAAGACTGCAAGCCCACCCAACTAAAAGCGTATTTAGGGCTTCAGGGTTTAGGGTTTGTAGGGTTTAGGGTTTGTAGGGTTTAGGGTTTGTAGGGTTTACCGGTTTAGGGATAAAGACGTCGCCGGGAGGGCGGGCGCAGCAGACCGTCCCACTGCCGCCACTCGGGGTTGGGCTTCTTGGATTGGCCGATGAGCCTGGCTGCCAGGTTGGTTTGAAGGGCCTTACAGATTGGGCATGTGGTTCCAAGGTTTCGAGTCCAGGATGTAACGTTCTTTGCGCACAGTGTGTCGTATGTGTCTTGATGCTGCTGGTGCGGATCCTGGTCTTGTAGGTAGAAACAATGCAGTATAGCCATCATTGTTGACATGGAGTTTGATTCGGCGTTGCAGGGTCTTGCTTCAGGGAGTTCGGTGAGTACATTTACACTACCTATAGTCTCCATCGTAGTTCCTGTTTCTGGTTGAACAACTTTTGCATTTAGGATCTTATACGCTAACCCAAAAAGGAACTGCAATGGGGACTATGCGTGAAGCTACTAGAGGGACCAATCGGCCTTGACGCCGAGTTAAGTAGATCCACAGGTTGGGAGGGCTGAGTGTGTCTGCTGTAAGTATATGAGTACAGGCATGCTTGGTGAGGGTTTAGGGCTTAGGGCTCAATAGCCCTGATTTGGGGGGGGAGGGGGGCGGGGGGGGGCGTTAATTCGGAGATGATGGCAGAGGTCATTTCGGAGGTAATTAATTGATTTTCACCGGCTTGTAATATATGTCTTATCGAAATGAAATTGGGGATTATGAAAAAACGAATGCTGGTACGTTTAAGGTTTGAGGTGATTCAAAAGCCTGTGCTGCCTCCACTCAAACCGTCCCTGTGAGATGGCCTCTTGTATCTTGCGAGCTTTCGCAGCTGCACCATCGCCCTCCCTACGTGAACAGGAAACTAAAAGCAGCGTGGTCCAGATATATACAAGCCGTACATGTTTAAACTAAAGATTAAGTAGCTGGCTTGTCGCTGTAGGAGAAGAGTCTAAACAATTTCTGCCTGCTTTACCTTTGCCTTGTTGACCTGAACTCTGACTCGAGGAAAGCATTGTAGAATGCGCAGTGATATACCCGAAGCTCGGACCTATAGTACCCTAACAAGTATCCTAATATAGTACCCTAATATAGTACCCTAACATAGCACCGGCTCAGAGTTTAAGGTGGGGGCCCGAAGGGTCTTCTAAGGTTTCTGTCGCCTTCATCCTGCCTCTGCCTGCACGGCTTGAGCACGCGGCTAGAGCCAGGAAAAGACAGATCCGACTTTTCGTGAGGTTTGCCGGGTGTTGGGAACCTTGGGTGGCGGCAGGAGGCTGAGCAAGCCTTGTCTAGATGTGTGCGAAAGCGAGTGAGTGCTATCACTGCAGTTTCGACTTCTCGGCAGCAACAGCATAATTTCGTCAGCTCTACAGACTCTACAGTGCCTTTGCAGTTGTCATCTCAATCCTCATGAACACTTCTACCGCTGCTGATGCCGAACTGCTGTGTCGACTTCTTCGAACCCGTTCGATGACGACGACGATGGACAGAACCAGCCGAACTCATGAAGACCAAAGCTTGATTCCAGGATGCCCTGCTGCAGAGGAACCGAAACCCGGAATTCTCAACCCTATAAACCCTCAGCCCTGAATCCTTAAATCATGAACTCAACACCCGAATACGAGCCTAAAGCCTAGAGCCTAAGCCACTCAACCGTAAAGACCTAAAGGCCGAAATCCTAGACCTTATACCTTAAGTCCTATGAACCCCCGAATCCAGGACTTTCGATTTTCCACCCCACAGGGCTTCAGCGATATATCGCGGCGCGGCGTCAAAGAGTTCTGGCGTCCCCAAGCTTACCCAGACCACATCTCGGGCGTTCCCATAAAGTAAGCACCCTTCAGAAGTACAGGGATCCCGAATCAGGGTATCTACTTTTTCGATTTGGACATAGATCCAGAAAGGGTTCCAGAGGGGACTTAGGGATCTAAAGACCATGGGATTAATAACCCAAAAGGGCTCCAGTGAACGGTTCTACTATAGGCTTTAGGGGTTTAGGAGTGTTAGGATCAGGGGACTTTGTAACATAGCTTACAAGGGCTCCATAAAGGTTTATACAAGGGATCGATAGGGGATATATGGATGCAAGTGCCTAAGAGTCATGATGTAAACGGGCTCTTTCAGACAGCGTGGCCGTGGGCAGGCAGATGGTATATTGTGATAAACACTACGGCCCCCCCCCCCAATGCGGAAGAGCCTGGCATGAAAGTATCCACTGCCGGTTTACGGTTTAGGGTCTCGTATCCAGATCTTCGACCGAGGATTATGCCTTAAATCTTATTGATTGTATTTCCCTTAACGAAGGGATCTTCGACTGAGGATTATGCCCTAAGTCTTCTTGATTGTATTTCCCTTAATGAAGGGACATTGGTAGATCTTGGTATCTGTCTGAGGCCGGAGGCATCCTTCCACTTGCGGCATGGTTGGCATGGGCAAGGTTGCGGGGTGCATTGTGGAGATGTTTTAGGGCTTTAGGGTTTCAGGGTTTAGGGCTGTTGGGTTTAGGAGTTTACGCTTAGTCTGTTTGAGGTTTAGCCTCTTATAATGGCCCTTATAGTAGCCCTTATGGAACCCTTGAAAGGAACCCTGAGGAATAGTATAGGTAACCCTAAGCCCTTATAGTAGTCTGCTTGGGGTTTAGTGAGTTTAGTGGCCTTCAAGCTTGAAGCCTGGGGAACGCCCTTAAAAGAGTTCGGCGCCCAAGCCACTCGGGCCGGGCGCCTGTACACTCCTGGGGCCTCCTGTCGCCTTTAGATTAGGGTTACGATTAGGGTTAAGCGTTTAGGGTTTAGATTAGGGTTTAGGGTTTAGATTAGGGTTTAGGGTTACTTAGAACAGCCCTGAAGAGCGCAATTTTGCACTAAACTTTTGCATCAGTCGCCGTGTTGGTACTGGTGCTTGTCGTGGTGGGGGTAGGGGTGTTGGCATTGGTGATGACAAGGGTAGTAGTGGTGGCGCAGCGGTGGTAGTGACAGTTGTGGTGGTGAGTACTACATATAATGATGGTAGTTGCAGTAGTAGTCGGCGATGTCGCGGTCGCAGTGGTGGTAGCAGCAGCAGCAGCTGCAGGAGTGGTAGTGGTAGTGCAAGCGGTAGTGGGAGTGGCAGTTAGTGGTAGTAGTGGTAGTAGTGGTAGTAGTGGTAGTAGCGGTAGTAGTGGTAGTAGTGGTAGTAGTCGTATTAGCGGTAGTAGTCGTAGTAGTCGTAGTAGTAGTCGTCGTTGTGTGCTGCTAGTGTAGTAGTAGCCGCAGCAGTAGTAGCAAGCAGCAGTGCTGAGGCCAGAACCAAAGCGTGGCCCCTGTCCAAAGCTCAATAGGAAGCCTGATCTCCTGGACTATACTTCCTTAAATAGGCCTTATTAGGTCCTTACTATGGGCATTTACCCCCCCTCCCCCTACCCCGAACCCCCCTAAGGGTCCCTATGACTTAGAATCAGCAAGGCGCACCTTCGAGACCCAGGCATGGACTCATTAACATTAGCTCTGCCACTCGAGAGCTTCAGCATGGAGGTTGCTTTGCATTGGTGAGGCAAGGGCGGCGGGGTGGGCGGTCTCAGGCGTCTCGAGCTGGAGAGTTATGGTAGTGAATATAGCGGTCTCAATAATTAGAATAGGGTTTTGGAGCCCATTATGCTACAATTATAATAAGGAGCCCCCGAAATAGTATAGGTAATTATTACCCAAAGAGGCCCGCATATGAAGGGATTGGTTTAATCCTCGTCAACACTGGACCCCACAGCAAAACCTCAGACTGGTCTTGCTTAGGATCCTTGCTGAGGTGCAGGTGGTTTTAAGCAAGTACAAAACAGCCACAGAGTATGCTTTACTTCTTATGCAGGGTCGCGTGTTGAGGCATTCCATATGGGCTGTTCACAGGGCATATTCTACCACCGTGCAGAGACAGCGCACTTATTGATATGAAAGCAAGCTTGACATGCAAAGAAGCTCTGCTGGCTGAGGCCTGGCTGTGCTTGTTTTTTTTCTCTCACGTAGGCTAAGGGTTTCGGGTCGTAGGGTGTGGGGTTTGGGGTTCAGGGATCAGAGGATAATAGGGCTTTTTTGGTGTGCAGGGCTTATACAGCTGAGGGTTTACTGGGTTTCATGTTTAATTGACCTTGGCGAGATCTTTCTCGGCCTGCGCGTCGCGCACGCGGATGTGGGCCACGGAGGCCGCAAAGGTAACCTCAAGTTTAGTGTCTCGGGCTTGTATGGTTATAGGGTTCAGGGTTCAGGGTTTAGGGTACCACATTTAGGATTCAGGGTTGTTTGGAGCAGGTACTGGAGAAACTGTCGCATCTAGGGTAACGGGCTTCAGGCTTCATGAGATTGAATGAGAAACACTTTCTGGCGCAATGTGGCAATCATAAGAACCGAGACCCCCGAGAGGATCTAGCAAGTAGATCCCCTAATTTGGGGCCCTATACTACGAAGGGTACTTTATAGGAATCCCCATTAAGGGATCTACTTTTTGGATCGAAAAGTATTCGAAACTCTTCAGGCTTCTATGATACCCCGAGCCCAAAACTCCCCAAACACTATGCCCCAAAAGCCCTGACATCTAAGTGGGCCTTTACTAATCACGAGCTCACATTAGGAACGCTGGCACCAAGGGATTGCAGCTGTCGCAGATGAAGGCCCTGATGTCTAAGCATAGCAGCGTGCCAGCGTTCTTGCCGGAGGGCGATGGAGGGCGCAGTGTTGGGCACGCCTTAGGGCGTAGCAGTGCCTCGTCCCTCCAAGCGTCCCATGGCCGTTTCCCAATCAGGGTGTTGCCGACCTTCATCGACTTTGTCCCAGAGCCAGCGCACCGAGTCAGCGGTGGTACGTATAACCACACACCCTCCCAGTGAGCGAGCGCCCATAGTTCCGATGTGCGCAGGACAATGCAGGACAGGAGGTAGCGCAAGCGATGTATGTGCAGATAAGTCTCAGCGCTTGGCAACCCGATGAGAGAAAGAACTTGGCTGGTGCCGAGGTGCCATGCCTGCGAGCATGAGTGAACGGGACGCAGCATTTGGCACGCCATGCTCCGGAGCGTGCCCGTGGGCTCAGGCCACGTTCCAGAGCCGTAAAATAACGTGGTGGCAACCAAGCTGTCAAACAGAAGCGCCTTGTCGCACCAGGGAACGTGGGGCGAAGCAAAGACATGTTTCTTGCGGAGGTTGAAAGCTGCCCAGGCTTGGGCGGCTCTTGCCTTGACCTCCCGGAGGAGGTGACCCCGATGGTGAAGCAGGCCGCCAAGATGCTTATAAGTAGCAGTAAGGCGGAGCTTGGCGTCAGGCCAGAGTCGACAGCATAAGGGTAGCGCTCCGCAATTATCAACAAAAAGCTGACGCTTGATTCGCTTGGCCTGCTTGGATCGAAGGTGGGGCTCCTTACTATGATTTCCTTAAACAAGTCCTCAACAAGGTAAGTTATTTGGGGTTCACCCTAAACCCTATAAGTCCTAGGTCTTAGAGTCTTCGTGGTTGAACTGGTGCCGCAAGAAAGCTCACGTGCTTGAAGGCCCTGCACCCTCACCAGGATGGTGAATCGCTTTTTAGGGTTTGGGGATCAAGGTTCGGGATTAGGGTGTAGGGTTTAGGGATTAGGGTTTAGGGTTTAGGGTTAAGGATCTACGGGATCTATGTTTTAGGGTTTAGGGAATAAGGGTTGTTTTGAGGTTAGGGAGTAGGGTTTAAGGTTTAGGCTTTAGGGGTTAGGGTTTAGGGGTTTAGGGTTTGTTTATTGCTGCAACTTTTGGAGGTATGAACGTTAGATTTACAGTTACTAGTATAGCTTCTTTTGCAGTTAGTACTATAGCAAAAGCTAATTTATGAATCAGGCTATTGCAATATTTAATTACTGTTATAGATATTATGTAGAGGTGTTACATATAGGTAATATGGCTGGTGACAGCTCGAAACTTTTCAGCTTGTCAGTGAGTCATTCGTCGTGGAGGCTTGCATGTGCTTCAAGAGGTTTAGGAGTTTGGGGCTTACAGTTCAGGGTCTGGGCGGATTTATGGGTTCAGGGCTGCGAGCAGACTCCTCAACCCGACACTCCTGACTCTGGAAATCGAAGCCCTAGCAGTGCTAAAGCTACAATCAGCTCAACCCTAACTCCCTAAACCCTAAACTCTAACTCCTAAACCTGGAAACCGAAGTCCCAGAAGCCATCAACCAACAACCCAGAAGGCTCCAGAAAACCCAGAAGGCTCCAGAGAGCTTTAATAAACAGCCCTTCAACCTTAAGCCCCACAAGCCCCACAGCCCTGCAATCCGAAACCCCAAAGAAACCTAAGGCCCCTGCAGCCTTGAACAAAGCCCAGCCCTACAACCCTAAACCTCTCTTCTTCAACAACCGGGCCCCAGAAAGTTCAAACTTTCCAAGATAGAGCTAATATATAAGGCCAAAAAGTTTAAAGTTCACCCGTTCACTATCTAAGAAACCCGAAAGCCTGCAGCTCTGCAGCCCCAAGCATTCCCAAGAACCTGCAGCCCCTTAGTCTATGCCCCAAAGACAGTTGAACCAGAAACCCACAAGCCTAAGGCAAAGAGAACTGTACATGTGTATATATGTATATACCTATGTATGTTTGTGAGTATATGTATATATATATATACATACATACACAGGCATACTGGAGGTCCCTGAAGCCTAACCCCAAACGAAGAACAAACCAAACATCTCCCCCAACAGCAGTCTCGACTATGCATGCTGCATCGTCAGGAGAGACCCTCGTGCCAAACTGCAAGAGCATGGTTGGTTTACTTGGTCACGTTAGGCTTTAAGGTTGGGCATTGTTGAAGTTTAAATGGAGTCCTGACACGCTGGCGGAAGTGTTGAGAGTTGAAGCTGTGGGGTATTGGAAACAGAATCGAAGGGTTGTGGTCCGTCTATCTACACCTGAGCCCGCATTCGTGCATTCCCCTGCCCTGATGGAACACACAAAGCCTCTTCAGTTCGAAGGCCTCTGTGAAACTCCTCCTTTGAACCTACATCATATAGCGGCCTTAATAATTAGAATAGGGTTTTGGGGCCCATTATACTTCACACCTTTTACAGGCGTTCAGGGTTTCATTCTGGGCCACCAGGTGTTTAGGACTTACGGGGTTCGGGGTCACAGGGCCTGGTCCACGTCCTAGACACCTGGTGGCCCAGAATGAAACCCTGAACGCCTGTGTGTGAAACCACCCACACAAAAAGGAACTCAAACCCCAAACACAAAAATCCGGATAGAATACGCTGAAACCTACAACACGCCCCAAACCCCACAACCCTGCTTTCGAGTCCAGGAACGGCAGCGCTACATGCGCTCTCCAGTCCAAGGAAGTGGCTGCGAGCGGGGAAAGACTTAGAATGGGGTTTTGGGTGTTCCTTATTACAATTATTGTATACTATACCCCCAATCCCTATTCTAATTATTAAGGCGCCTACACCAAGAAAAATTTATTCAATGATGTTCGGTGTGTGTCAGGTTCGGTGTTTAGGGCTTTAGGGTTATTGATGGTTTTTGGATTTTGGACTCGGGGTTTATAGGGCTTCAGTGTCTGAGGATTTGGGGCCGAAATGGTTTTCAGGGTATTGGGCGAGAGTGTAAGGCTCTAGGGTTTCACGGTTCACGTTCTCCGTGGCTTTATACCAGGGTGAGCTGCAAATTTGCTGTATTCGACTATGCTCTGCTATGTCTCCCGAAGGATGCTGAGTTGGGTTCGATGTTCGATGTTCTAGGCTTTGGAGCGACGGGCGCTTGGGATCTTCAAGCCTGGGGTGGGGTTTAGAATCAGGTCCGATCTCATACTAACCAGCTGCTACAAAAAACCTATAGTCTGGGATGTAGGACTTCGGGTTTGGAGTTCGCCAGGGGTTTCCAATGCAGCATCGGCCAGATGCAAGCCGGAGACGGCAGTGCTTTGTGCGCTTCGCCTCGCGGAAGAGGTTGGCTTTGCTCGGCATCTGCTCGTCAGCCGCCTAGAATCCTAGAACTTCCCGCGTTCGCGTGGCAGCCGCAGTCCCGCGCTTCGCAGCTTCAAGCCTCCGGGCCACCCTAGCAGGCGCTTAGCTCATCGCCCTAGCGGCCTGCAATAGCCCAGAGCCAGGCCAGGTTCGCCCAGATTAGCCCATGCAGAGACTTCCCGCATTAGCCCAGCTTGCTTGGCCTCATGGTGGCCTCAGCCTCTCAGCCTCAGCCTCGGGTCTCAGCCTCGGGTCTCAGCCTCAGCCTCAGTGGTGCCTGGACAGCCTAAGCCGATGCTCTCCGGCAGCCAGTGGCTGCAGTACACTCGCCTTCTCAGATCTTTCTTGCCAGATGTGCTCTGCATCTGATCAAACTTTCCTCAGGAAGTCACCTGCCCTCAGCCCCCGGCCTATGAAAATCACCGATCAAAGGAACCGTAACCTTGAAATTAACCTTCCAAAATCCCTGAAGTACGGACTGTACATCTTACATGGTATTGGGGAGCCGCCAATGGTTTAGGGTATGGAATTCAGGGATATTGGAAGGTTCGGCAGCTCAACGACTGCGGCGTCGAAGCCCCAAACTTCAAAGCCCTCAGGGTCGAACCTAAAAACCTGATATAGGGGCCTAAATAATTACCAACACTATTTTTGGGCTTCCTTATTATAAGTATAGTATGGGCCGCAAAGCCCTATTCTAATCATTAAAGGCCCCTATATTACCGTCCTAATCTAACCCTAAACCTGAAAACCTCAAACCCCAAAAACCCTAAACCCCAAACACTGCAAACCCCGAACCCCAACCTTCTGAATCCCTAAACCCTAAGCCCCGGAACCTAAATCCCTAAACCCGCAATCCCTAAACCGCGAAAAAGTAGTTATTGCTTCTTAGTCAGGAAACCCCAAGTGGGTATTACTGGGAACCTAGGAACCTCCCGCCCAAAAACGCAATACGGGAGGCTTAATTATTAAAAAAGGGTTTTGGGGTATATTATACTATAATTGTAGTAAGGACACCCCACCAAAATGGTATAGGTAATTATCAAGGCCCCTATGTTAGATCCCCCCTGTTTACCTCAACTTTTGCGGCCTGTAGGGGCCCTCACCCGGGAAGCGGAAGGACCAATAGAGACCTCGAGGGATTGAGCGTTTATGGCGTAGGTTTTAGGGTGTTAAGGGTTTAGGGGTTTTAGGGTTTAAGGTGTGGTAACGTCATGGGTGCTCGCTGGTGTGTGCAGACCCAGGCCGCTCGCACCATGCGTAGCAGACAGCCCACCCCAAGACAATTCCCAAGACCGCCCTGAGCTCAAGCATTTTCGGGTTTAGTTCTAAAGTCTTCTAGGCATCCCAGCGGGGGCTTGGACATCACCGACGGGGGCCGTTACTTTCAGCGGGGCGCGGGCAGGATCGAAAGCAACACTGCATGTGGGTTTTCTGTGAGTTTGTCCCTTTCTGGGTTAAGCTTTCAGTGAAGCTGTGCTGGCGGGTTCTCATCTGACCTTTTTGTAGTCCTGGCGGGTGCCGCAAGAAGCAGCGGGCTTTCTGGAGGCTGTGTTGGCGGGAATTGCGATGAGATAAGCAACGCTGCATGTAGGTTTTCTGTGGGTCTGTCCATGTCTGGCTTGTTCTTTCTGTGCGGCTGTGCTGGCAGGAAAAAGCGGTAGGCTTTCTAGGAGGCTGTGCCGGCGGGAGTTGTGCCGAAACAAACAGGAGTGCTTGTCGGCTTTCTGTGAGTTTGTCCCTTTCTGGATTGGGCTTTCTGTGATGCTGTGCCGGCGGGTTCTCATGTAGGCTTTCTGTAGGGCTGTCCTGGCGGGTGCCGGAAGAAGCAATAAACTTTTTGTGAAGTTGAGCTGGTGGGAGTTTTGATGAAACAAGCAGCAATGCATGTGGGCTTTCTGTGAGTCTGATCCTCTCTAGATTCGGCTTTCTGTGAGGCTGTGCTGGCGGGAGTCCAACATCGGCCGACCTAATGTAAATGGCACATTTTACAAGCAGAATTTGGTCTGTCAGCCTGCCGGAAAGGAACAGCCGCCAAATCGTGAAGGGTTGGGGGGTCCAATCCTTGTCCTTTTGGGGAGCCGCTAAGGGTTGGGGGGGTCCCAGCCTGGTCCCTGTGGGGCGCCACTGCAAATCGTGAAGGGTGGGGAAGTCCCATCCTTCTCCTTTTGAAGAGCCGTCCAAATCGTGAAGGGTTAGGGGGGTCCCATCCTTGTCCTTTTGGTTTCGTGAAGGGTTGAACAGCCGCCAAATCGTGAAGGGTTGGGGGGTCCAATCCTTGTCCTTTTGGGGAGCCGCTCCAAATCGTGAAGGGTTGGGGGAGTCCCAGCGCCAATCCAAATCGTGAAATGTTGGGGGGCCCCATCCTTGTCCTTTTGGGGAGCCGGTCCAAATCGTGCAGGGTTGGGGGGTGCAACGCAGAGCTGCTCCAAATCGTGAAGGGTTGGGGGGGTCAACCCGAGATCGGCCAGGCATAATGTAAATTGCACATTTTATAAGCAGAATTTGGTAACAGAAAATCAGCTGTCAGCTTCTTGGAAAGGAACACCCACCAATTCGTGAAGGGTTGCGGGGGTCCAACCCTTGTCCATTTGGGAACCGCTCCAAATCGTGAAGGGTGGGGGGTTCCATCCTTGTCCATTGGATTGGCCGCTCCGAATCGTGAAGGGTTGGGGGGGTTCCATCCCAGTCCATGTGGGTGGCCGCTCCAAATCGTGAAGGGTTGGGGGCTCCAATCCTTGTCCATTTGGGAGCCGCTCCAAATCGTGAATGTTTGGGGTGTCCCGTCTTTGAACTTTTGGGGGGCAGCTCCAACTCGTGAAGGGTTGGGGGGGGTCCTATCCTTGTCCTGTTGGGCAGCTATTCCAAGTCGCGAAGAGTTGGGGGGGTTCAATCCTTGTCCTTTTCGGGAGCCGGTCCAAATCGTGAAGGGTTGGGGGGTGCAGCCCTTGTCAAGAGGACAGGCTGCTCCAAACCGTGAAGGCTTGGGGGGTGCAACCCTTGTCGAAAGGATGTGCCGGCAAAAAACCTTTGGGTTTAGGGTCTATCCTTTATACCACCGTGGGAGGTGCCCGAAGGGCCGGCATGCATGGTGCCAGTCGCCTAGCTATACCTCGGCTCCGCGTACGCGTTTTCTGCCGCCCCGAAGCTCGGCCGCTTCGGGCTCCGCAGTGGCGGTTGTCGAGCCCTCAGCGAAGACTTTAGGGGTTTGGGGTTGAGGGTGTTTAGGGTTTAGGGGTTTATAGGGGTTTAAGGTTTAGGGTTTGGGTGTTTAGGGTTATGGTGTAGCGGGGTGGTTTAGGATTCAGAAGCTTGCGGCTTTAGGATGTTGGGGTTTTGTTCTTTAGGTTGAGGGGTCTTTCCTCGAAGGGAGGGGGACGGCGGGTTATGGGAATTTTGAGTTTCAGGTGTCAGGGCATGGGGTCACGTGGCTTCAATTCCGGTGGTGTAGGGTTGAGAGCCTTACTTAGGCTTCAAGGCTGGGCTATGGCCTTAGGTCTTTGGGGTGGTCGAGTTTTCGAGTTTCGGGCCCCCTTATGGGCTTCCGGGAGTAAAGGTTCATGGTTTAGGGCCTCCGGGTTTTGCAGATCAGGGGCGTTTAGGACTTAGAATTTAATACTTGTCAAGGACTCAAGGGTTCACTTCATGCAGTCGCTAAATTAGGTTTGGGGCTAACTAGGGCTAGGGCTTGATGACTACAGGTTTTATGGCTTTGGAGTCGAACGCCCCTTTAGGCAGCCTGAGCAAAAAGGGCCGCGGCTGCCGTAATTGGGACGATCATCTCGTTCGGAGCATGGGTTTGCTATGGCTTGCTCCTCTGACGTCATGCTGCAAACAGGGTTTGACATTTTGAACTCCAAACCCTTAAGCCCTAAACCCCTAAACCCCCCGGTACGCTAAACCCCCTGTATGATCTCGAGTTTCGGGGACCCATGGGTTCAGGGTGTACGGGTGTAGGGCTTAGGGCTTAAGGTCAGAGGGTTTAAACCTAGGACTTTGGACTAATCCTCAAGCCAGTTCAGCCCCACAAAACCCGAAACAACCAGTGATAGGAAACCCAAATAAGAACAACTCTCCCCAGCTTTGCCACAGTTCAAAAACCTCAAAACCCGAAGCCACCGGCACCTTTCAATCGCAAACGCAAAACCCCAAAACAGCTAAATCCGAAAAGCCTATAACATAAACCTGATATGCTAAGCCTTGAACCCAAACGCCCTTGAATCCATACAAGGTGAAGCCTTAACCCGAAACTTTAAACCCTAAAGCCAAAAGCCCGAACCTCTTTCAACACCCAGCTGCTAAAGTCCCGAGGCTCCGACCAAAAACGGCGAAAGCGATAACGGAGCCAGCAGCCTGCGCTTTCGAGGCATAGAGCTTATGATACAGTACCTGTAGTCGAAAAGACCTACCTTTTCAGGGTTCTTTATTAATAACATATCATATTATGGTTTCTATGTATAGTTCCTTAAAGAGGTAGGGCTTTTGGTCCACAGGTCCCCCCCAAACCCAAAACCCTAAACCCTCATCGAGTTCAGGCTCAGGGTTGGACGTTGAGGGTTTAGGGGATAGTGGTTAAGCTTCCCTTGACCCTAGCTCCAAGCTCCGTTGTAGTTCCTCTTCTGGCTTTGGGGTTTAGGGGCCTACCTACAATCTCCATTGTGGTTCCTATTATGGGGTTACCATTTGGGATCCTTTCGATTTTAGATAAAACTGGATAAACCAAGAAAAAGAACTGCAATGGAGACTTTAGGTAAACCCTAAACCGCCAAAACCCAAGCTTTGCTAGCCGACATGCGACCCCGTCCTGTAGACCCAACCCTGAACCCTAAACCCTAGAGCCCAAAACCCTAAGCCCGAAACCCTATATAACCCTATAAGCACTATAAACCCTATAGAACCATATAGATCCCTTAAAGGAACCCTTGGAACCCTTAAAGGATCCGAAGCCCTAAGCCCGAAACGCTGAGCCCGAATCCCTAAGCGCGAAACCCAATCGTACCTGCGCCAGAATCCGCAGGAACAGCTGGACCTGCTGGCAGTTGAGTTTGATATAGGGGCCTTGATAATTAGAATAGGCTTCCCTTTTCAAGGGGTCTATAAGGGTTACTATAAGGGATCTATCAGGGTACTATAATATAGGGGTCTTAATAATCAGAAAAGGGTTTTGGGGCCCATTATACTATATTTATAATATGGAACCACCAGAATGATATTGGAAATTATTTAGGCGATCAAATTACCATTCAGGGGCGTTCAAAGCTTTCAGTTCAAGGTTTGCGGCGGTAAGGATTGTGTCTTTTCACGTGTCGTATTTTGGCCTGGTGTCCTGAGGTTTTTCCATACTTTTCGAGGCCGAGAGAGCCGCAAAAGATCAATTGACGAAATCGGGTCACTGAATAACCAAACCCTAGACCCCATAAACCCTAAACCCCTAAATTCCTAAACCCTAAACCCCTAAATTCCTAAACCCTAATCAAACCCGAAAGCATCGTCGGGGCAGGTCGAGCAACCGAGGACCCGGAGGTCCCCGGAATCCAAGAAGCCACGAGACCCTAAGCCCTGAACCACAAATCCCAAACCCCCTGTAAGAAGGTCTACCCTGAACTTCCCTAAACCCTCAACCCTATACCCTAAACCCTATACCCTAAACCCTATACCCTACTTGGCTGACTTCTGAACCCCGCCTAAAATTTACCTAAAAGTTAAACTTCTAGCCTCCTTGTTATAGTTCATTTAGAAACCCAAAAAGTTAAAGTCCTAAGAGCCAACCAGAAGAACGCCAAGCCTGTACCCTAAACCCTAAACCCCAAATAACCCGGTAAGAAGGTCCCGGGAATCCAACAAGAATTGCCATTCTCTGTCCAGCGCCGTGTACCGCTAACAGAGGGATCTGAGATCCACGCGAGCATTCTTGTCTTGAGCCGGCTTTTCTGGTTTTAGAGTTAGGGTTTGTGGCTGACCCACTGCCCAAGTACAGTAGTGTACTGTCGGGATCCGTAGGGGTTAGTGAGGTTAGGGGTTTTGGGGTATATGTAACATTGAACCTACATAGGGGCATACAGGGATGCCGATTGAGACCCATATCTTATATGCCCGGGAACTCTTTGAAAGGACTAAGTACTGGAGAAGCCCGGCTTGAGACTGCCTACCACAAAGTGTCATCCAGGCTCATCATCAACAATCCCCGCTGGATGGTGAGTGGTGCCCCCCGGATCTCCATGAAAGCAGAAACCTCACTTGAACCCAAAGGTACTGAACAAAACCTAGCGTGGAACCGTGTGCATGTAAATCGAGGATACGATGTTCATGGATGCAAACGAGACTATGGCTACTGTTTGCTTCACAGTAGCCCTTGCACCAAACCTCATGGTAATCCTTAAACCCTACCTGGACCTTATGAAACCTTCCTGTTTAAGGTTCCCTGGTATGGTTTCCTTACATAAGTCCTTAAACAGGTAGTAGGTTGTTCGGGGTTAAGGTAACCCTAAGGGTCCAAGTACCTAATTATCATACACTCTCCAGAATAGTCACCTACATAACTACTATCCTCAACCCAAGTACCTAATTATTGGGTCCTTTGGACCCTTAGGGTAAGCCCTAAACGCGCAAGTGCAATGCTTTCATGACAAATCTTCGATGGAAGCAGCGGAGCTGGGCCCAGGAGCACTCCGGTAGCGCTGGCTCAGTGTTTAGGGTTTAGGGGTTCAGGGTTTAGGGTGTAAGGGTTTAGGGGCTAGGATTTAAGGGTTTAGGTTTTAGGGGTGGCCGTAGCCGATACACCTGGCTTCAATCGGCCCCTTTATGGGCATGACCATACAAGCAACAGCGAAACACAACTACCATGAGTCTCAAGGGCACAGCATTGACCTCATTGACCTCGGTGGAGTCTTCGCCTCCGTTTTAGGAGTTCCTCTTAGGACCCTAAACGTTCAACCATAAACCCTAACTAAACCCTGGCCCTCAAAAGAACTCCTACCTTAACCCCAAAAGCCTGCCTCTTAAAGAGTCATACGAGGAAACCATGACAAGGATCCCTCAACAGGTAGGTTCTGTAGGGTCCAGCTCCCAATGACCAGTAAAGCCCTTAATGGAACCCCTAAACGCCGAGCGCCCGAGTTCAAAAGCCGGGTCAGTCGCTTCCTAGGGCCCGCTTCCTGCTCCTCCGCTCAGCAACCTCGGCATCCAAAAATGCTCACACTGCGGTTTAGGGTTTAGTGGTTTAGGGTTTGTTTAGGGATTGGAGCTGTAAGGCTCTAGGGTTCTGTACGAAGTTTGACGGTTTCAGGGTTTGGGTAATGGAGGCTCTGAATACTAATTAGGATACTTCTTGCAATGAGCCCCTTAGTTCCAAGGAAATCCCTAAACGGGGGTTTCCGAAAATAGGGGACCCTAATATAGTACCCCAAATAGTGGGATCCTTATTATCAGGACCCCAAACTAAGGTACCCCCTAATTTTCGTTCGGAAACTACCAAATCTTGCAGGCCAGGTCACCAGCATGTGCACCAGAGACCTCGCCAACTCAGGATGCTCGCCGATGATTTGATCTACGGCCGGCATCTGCGTGTCCAAGATCGCACAATCGTCCTTCTTGAGCATGGCCTCGGCCCGAGAGGGTCCATATACCTCCATTTATGGAACTAGGACCCCAACCCTAAACCCTAAGCCTGGACCCTAAACCCTAAGCCCTAAGCCCTAAACCCCTAAACCCTAAGCCCAAGAGGGTCCATATACCTCCAATTATGGAGCTAAGACCCCAGAACCATGACAGGGATGGTCTTTGGGGAACTAATTCCATACTTGTAGTATAGATGGACCCTCTGGGGGCCGGCTCAACTCCGCTCGATTCCCGAAAACTCTGAAGAACCTGAAATCAGCTGTTGAAATCCTAAACACTACCCGAAAACTCTGAAATCCAGAAATCAGCAGGGGAAAAAACTAAACCCTAAACCCTAAGCCTGAACCCTTACCCCTAAGCCTTTAAGCCCTAAACCCCTCAACCCTAAACCCGAAACCCTGAACCCCCCGAAAACTCTGAAAATTCAGAACTCAGCGGGTGAAACGCGACATCGCAAACGCAACAAGCTCTCGAGACCCCTTCACCCGGGCAGGGTGTAGGGTTTAGGGTTTAGGGTGTATTGGGTTTAGGATTTACGGTTTAGGGTGTATTGGGTTTAGGGCCCTCCCCCAAAACCCAAAGCCCCTGAACAAAGAACACAGCATGTACAGAATTGGAATTTGAAGAGGGCTCTGGGGTATATCGCAATAACAAACACATGAAAACCATTATAAGACAGGATCAGCAGATTACTGACTTTTCCGGCCTCGTTACATCATCAAAAATCTTACAGCCCTCACCCCTGCAACACGGCCAAGGTTCCAGGCACGCTGTTTCCAAAGGTCCCCCACTACCAGCCACTCGACCCAGAAGCTGCAGGACGTTCCCTGTCAGGGCTTTTCAGCTTCGCCCGGTGGACTTCCAAGGGGTTCTTTGAGGATCAGGAGACTCAGGTAGTAAGGCTAGAAGTCATTACGAGAGGGTTTGTTTTAAGGGCCCTTTTCCGACTGCAGGTACAGCAAGAATTCCTATACTAGGAGGCGCCGTTGGTTACGAGAGGGTTTAGGGTTTAGGGTTTTCGTAAGTCATAAGCAGCAACTCGAAGATCTGTGCATAGTTGATTCATTCTAACTCCTGGTGGCTACGTCCCCTGATCCTCCAAGGGAGTTTAGGGTTCAGGGGAAAACTGCAGCAACGAAGAGCAGTGGAGCTCTGGCAAACAAAAACAAAATGAAAGTTTCCGAACATAGGGGACCCTAATATAGCACCCCAAATAGTAGGATCCTTATTATAAGGCCACCAAATAAGGTACCCCCTAATTCCGGGAAACTCCCAAATCTCACGGACACGGAAAAGCATCCTTTCTCCCCGAAGTCGGGGTCTGGGTGCTACACATAAACTAACGGAGCGATGGCATGGTTCTTGTTATACCCCTTTCAACTGAACCGTTGCCGCCTACTCCTAAGCCAGACCCTAAACCATCAACCCCAAAACCCGTACACAACACCCCAGACCTTGCATCCTAAAACCCAAAGCCCTCAGTCAGCCCTACAGTCCCAAACCCTAAACCTCCAAAGTCGTAAGCTCCAAAGCTTTAAAACCTGTAAACCCCAAGCTCCAAACCCTAAACCACCATGAACAACCTGACCCTTGGAGACTTTGAGGACCCTATAGCCCCTAAACCCTAAACCTGCCTTACTAAACCCCACACCCTTGAAAAAACCCAAAGGCCCCATAGTCCCTAAACCCTAAACCACTGACCCTAAACCCTAATCCCCACACCCCTAAACCCTAAGCCCTGTTGTCCCTATTGTCCCGAAACCCCAAACCTCCCTCGAAACGCGGCCTTCAGCGAGCCGCAGCGCCAGAGTCGATTCCACCTCATGGACCTCGGCTTAGACAAAGGACAGGGCTTGGGGTTCAGTTTTCAGGGTTTAGGGGGCTTCGGGGTCTGGAGTTTAGGGTTTGGGGGTTGCATGGGTTTAGGGTTTTGGGCCTCGGCTTCGGCATCGAATGGGGTTCCTGTTGGAGCTTCAAAAACAAGACGCCCGGGATATTAAGTATAATTCAGACATATCGAAGCTCCATAACCGTAAAGGGGTCCGAGTAGTCGTCAATTTATTGCTTTTGGTAATCCCCAAAAACCCAATGTCCCAAAATACAGAGTATTTGGACATTCAAGGTAAAACTTGAAAGGGGTTCCTAGAAAGGGGGCCCGGGTGAAGAAGCTTTGGTGTTTTGTCGTGGCTTGTGGGTTTTTCTACATTCTTACACGGTCTGTGTAAAAATCTAGCTTGATATTCCTGGGCTTGTAAAAAGTAGGGATACCTGTTTGCGGGTGCGGGGCTTAAATGGGGGCTTAAAGATTTGGGGTGGCTTATGGCAGTCAGATTGGGGGTCTGGTAGTGTTGAGGGTTCTAAGGGTTTAGGTCTTGGGGACTTGCAAAACAGCTTTAAACTAAAAGCGCTAAATCCTATATGCACCCTAATGAAACCCTAGTAGGCAGTAAACCTTTACGCTTAAACCCTAAACCCCAAATCGCATTACTCTAAACCCCTCAGCCCTAAATAACCCTATACAACCCAATACAACCCGAAATAATCCTACGCCCAATCCTCTTCCGTCCAAAGGGCCAAAGTCTTCACTAGACAACGGTCTGCCAGCCTTCGCAAAGCAAAGTAGTAGTCGTAGTCCTCAAAGATGGTTTAGGGTTTAAGGGGGTGGGGTATAGGGCTCCAAGTTCAGGGATTTACGGCCTCGTAAGTTCGGGTTTCTTTAAGGTTCTGGGATTAGGAGTTGAAGGCTTTAGGCGCTCCGGGTGATTGGGGTCAGGGCTTGGCTTTGGGGCCATGTATAACTTGATTTTTCAGCTTGCGCTTGACTGTCAATATGCCAAACCTAGGGCCCGCAAGCCTCACCATATACACAGATAACGGAGCCGTCTATCCTCCAACCGTAAACCCTCAAAACCAACCCCTTAAACCCTGAACCTCAAACTAACCAACTTGTCGAGTATCATGGGGAACCAAAGGTTAACCTTTTCCATAATATAAGGATTATATAGGGATTATACTACCCCAAAAGGTTAGAGGTTACCTACTCTACTACTAGGCTAAACCCTCACCCCCACCAAAAAATCCTCACCTTTACCTAAATAACCTACCGTAGACGGAACTCATACAAAGAAACCGTCTTAAGGCGCCTTAAAAGCAAGCCTGGCATTGTAAATGAACCTTTCAGGGAACCCTGAAGCACTCTTTCACGGAACCCTTGAAGGAACCACAAAACTAGAAACCGGAGCCCTGCACTCTCAAGGAATCCTTAAGCCCTTGAGCAACGCTTGTTTCGGGTTCCCTGAACCCCCTCCTCGGGATCCTCGGGGGGCATGACTCTGTTGGACCTTGGCTTAGGGTTTAGGGGTGTAACATTTCGGGTTTAAGGCAAGGTTTCCGGATTAAGGTCGAAATCGGGTTTGGGTTTAATACTTATAAGGTTTGGGGTTTTGTTTTTTTGGCTGCTGCTGCTGCTGCCACCCGTGCCTGCAGCTGGGCACGCCAATGCTGCGAAGAAGTCCAGCTCGAGCAGCAAGGCAGCAATCAACATGTCATCCACAGAAGTCGTAGAATCGTCTGTTTGGCAGAATTCATTGCAATTCTGTATTGCGGGGTTTGGCATCAGTCCCTGAGTCAGAGACAACTCTTGCTCCAGGCTCAAGAGTGTCTCCAATTATCATAGCCAGCAGCATGTGTGTCTGCGCTAATGCCCTTTGAAAAGGTCCTTGGCGATTTGTACTTCGCGGCGCCAAGACACCAGGAGCAAGGAAGCATAACAAACACAGCATCTTGCACATGCTTCCGCATGGGACCCACAATGTCACGCCCTACAGCACACGGCAAAAAAACTGGTTAATGACGCCACGTGTAACATTTTTCACTCTCTTAAGAGCAATCGCCAAAAAAACATCATGAAGCCTGTAATCATCGTTATTCTGTAGCAGGGAAGAAAGACAGGACTTGGAAGCAGCTCCACCTTAAGTACTCCAACAGGGACATAATTGTTCACTGCTGGAATCGGAAGTGACTCACACAAGGAAAGTATGTGCTCTCACCTTGGTTTGATGGAACCTGTCAGGTCGCATGGTTCGTTTTTTCGTGTTTAGCCTCGCGTTGCCGTTTGTAGGGTCCTGCTTGATCTCCTTGTCCGGATTCACATCACGCCGCAAAACATCGCCCTTTGCTGAAAAACAAGGTGATTGGACAACCTGGCCTGGCTGAGTTTTTCTTCTGGTTGTTATGTTTCTCCATACATCCAGGTTGGATCGGGGCTAGCCCATGGAATCTTCTGCTGCAGGTTCTTTTTGCCAACTCACTGGCAAGTCTTCTTCTACGACGACGAGAACAACGACGATGATGACGACAGCGATGCAACGATGGCGATGACGACGGCGACTGCGGAGGCGACGACCACGACGACGACAACATGCACAACGACAACGACGACCATTAAGGGAACAATGATGACGACGACACAATACGGGTTTCCGCGCAAAAGCGAACACAAGTACGTCCATAAGTGTAGTCGGCTCCCAATTTTCATCTTGACGTTTTGGTCCTCGCAGGAAGTGTCATGCTTGAAGAAAACAGGTGTCAGTCCACAGGGGCCCTTGTGCACGAATCGCGCAAGCACTGCATGAGCTTTCAGGCAACAGCTTGTGCCGATAACTGAAGGCTGCCTCGGATGCGCCCATCAGTTTCGCATAGATAGCAAACGCCCCAATGTGAGCGCCACAGTCGAGCCAACACCTCGGAGACATTGCAATGCAAGCAATGGACAGAAGCAAGTTGCCTCCTTCATGTCCCGCAGCTTCCAGATAAGATACGAATTCACTGGAGCCTGTCGCATAGTTGGGCCGCGCACTTTTTCTCGCCGGAACCTCTTTCCTCAGCAAACAACACGCAAGCGTGCAAGCTGGCGGCTCTTGTCCTTACAACAAACGGCACTACTACTCACTGCCACCAGAGTGCAGTATACGCCCATCTGTGCCGTCTGGTGGAAGCGACATCTCGAAAGTGTCGCAGCGAACCTTGCGTTGGCCCATGAACTCCTGCTTCGGGACGAGCACCACCTCGACCACAACATCACGGACAATGACTACTGTGGATTTGTGTTCCTCACGCACTCTCTCTCTCTCTCTCTCCCTCTCTTTTCACTATTTTTGTTTGTTTGTTGTTTTTATGCTTTTCTCTTTGCTCTGCTGCGATCACCACCCATCAAATCTAAAGCCCTCTACGCTATCATCCAAGCCCGCATTCAGTCTACGTGATCGTAAGACTTCCCAAGGCATCGAGCATGACCTGGTAAGCATTACCAGGTCACGCTCACAGCTCGATGCCCTGGGAAGTCTTACGGTCAGACTGCCTCGAAGTCGGCCTTCCGGTTGGCGTGTCGCTGCTGGTTGTAGGTCTTACGCTTCAGCTGCACCTGCATGCCAATCAGACGAAAGGTACATGTTACATTTGACGCGACATTTCACATGTTACTTCTTTCTCACACAAAATGACTGTATAAGCATAACACTTCCGGCGTTTGTCGCGAACACCTTCTTCCGAGCTTGCAACGAGCAACAATATCATATCTGAGCGAACCTTATATATCATGAAGCGGTTGGCAACGAGACAACATGTAAAATCATTCTGCCTGTCTTTAGCAACCTAGTCTCAGTCAAATCACATACTTAAGCCGAACATGAGCACAAGATGCGTGGCGGATTGTGAGCCCCGCCTGCTTCGAGCACTCGCGCTGGTACGCGGCTTTCGCACGTCTAGAAAGAACATTAACCTTGGCAATGCAAGTTGAGCCGACATAGTTCGAAGCTTCGAAGCTTCAGGTTGCGTCCAGTGTCCATGGCAAGAGCGAATTAATTAGATTAAGGGATGAAGGTTCATACGATTTGTTACGACGAAGGGTGGAGCAGAGAAAGCCACCAAGACCCCGCTGTACGATTGTTAGGGCTAAGAAGAGGCCAGGAGAGAGCCACTAAGACCCGGCGGCACGATTTGTCGCTGTTCTCGTCTTCAAAACACACTGCTGACGATGCTTGACTGCCTATCTTCCTGCAGCAGGGAAAAGCACCCCAGCGGTGGCGGAGCCCTCGACAGCCCAGATTGGGGCTGTATTCGACCATTCTCCATAAGCTCGACTCAAAACACTGCTTGACCTAAATTCAGCTGCCGGACATTGTCTGAACACCCAGTTACGGGTGAGAACGGCCCCAGCAAGAGGCTGCGGCAGTTTAGGGTTAGACGGTTAGACATATTCAAGAACCCTAAACCCTCAGATGACTAGAAACTTCATGGAATCCGTTATAAAGACTCTGCCGGAACCCGTAAAGGAACCAGAATAAAAAGTACCGAAGGGTTGCGGATTTCAAGTGTCGGACTGAAGGTTTGGGCTGACGGGGTTTGGGCTTTGCGGTTTAGGGGTTTAGGGTTTAGGGACTTAGAGCTTCGGGTTGCTGGTTTTGGTTTTATTTGAAGGCTTCAGGGTTAGAGGTTGAACAAGCTAGGGTTCTAGGTTTAGGGCTTAGGGTTCTTCAGCCCCTTGTCCCGAGAGCTCTAGGGTTGTTCAGGGTTCCGGAGAGTAGTGTTGGATGCAAGCCTGGGTTGGCATGGCCTATGTCCTTCATGGAAGGGCAACAACATGCTTCTAAGAAGCTCTACGCTTCTAAGAAGCTCTACACCACAAACCCTCAAACCCAAAAGCCCAAATCACCCGAACCCCTGCCTAAAGCCCTAAACCCTAAACACTCAAATCGTGCCCCCAAAGTGACGTTGAACCCTTAAGCCGTAAGCCCTTAAACCCTCAACAATCCTTGAAACCGAAACCCGAAAACACGAACAGCAAACGCTAAGCCCGAATTTTAAATACCGAAAAACCCTCGAACGCCCGACACCTAAAAGCCTAAAACCCTAAAGTGCCTTCAGACTCGCGTAAGCAGGCATGGGGCATCAGGAAGAGGAGCAAAGCATGGACAGAGCGGCGGTCCATCGTTGGGTCGCTTTGGCAGTCGACCTCGTTCCTGGGTCCCAATCCCAGAAGGTTAGGGTTCCAAATAGGGTTCCTTTAAGGGTTCTATAGGGTTTAGGGTTTGGGGTCCATATACACTACCATTCTGCAATTCGGTACCGAAAAACCATCCCTCTTATGGTTTTTGGAACCTAATTCCAGAATGGCAGTGTACATGGACCCTCTGGGAATTGCTTACTTGCCGAATTACCCCATGGCAAAAAAAGATCAAACTTTCAGAATAAGACTACCCTGTAAGAGGCCAAAAATTGAAAAGTTGGGTCTTGATTCACTGAGATTAAGGCTGCCTTTAAGGTCTCCTTTAAGGATTCCTGGGTAGGGGAGTCACGGGTTAGAGGAGGCTAAAAGGGGTAGGGGCTTAAAGGGTTTAGGGCTTAAAGGGTTAAAGGGTTAAGGGTTTAGGGTGTATAGGGTTTAGGGCTTAAAGGGTTAAAGGGTTAAAGGGTTAAGGGCTTAGGGTTTAGGGCTTTAAGGGTTTAGGGTTCATAGAGCGTGGCGCTCCGCGAGTTTGTAGGACAGAGCTTTCAGGTTTTAAGGGTTTACGGATAGAGGGTTGGAGGGAAGTAGGAGTGTAGCGTCAGCATGGTCCCTTTGGAGGATGTGCACCTCGAACCGCCATTGTAGTTCCCTTTGTGGGTCGCCTTTAGGATCCTAATGATAAAACTGGTGAAACCAAAACAAAGAACTACACTGGAGACTGTAGGTAAGGTATCCACAAGTGATCTCCAAGGGTTTGAGGTTCCGGGATCCTTTTGCCATGGTCCGTTTGAGGTAGGACAGCCTAAACACAAAAAGCAGCAGGTTCCAAAAAGTTGACCAAGGTTCGTGCGCCCTTCAACCCAGTTGGCTTCTGCAAACATCTGCTTGAAGTACCTGGGCCAGGGTTCAGGGTCCAGGGTTTAGGCTGTAGGGTTTAGAGTTTAGGATGTGGGGTTGAGGGTTTATGGTTTCGGGGTCCTGGTTTAGGGTTGCAAGGCTTGGGGAATTTTTAGGTCCTGGCATTTAAGGACAAGGGTTCTCAGCGTGCACTCAACACTTCCAAAATGCAGAAGAAAGGTTGGGTGACGCTGTAAGCACATCCACAGACCAACGCCGCAACGAAAACCCTATGGGACCCGTTCATACAACCCCCAAAAAGGTATATAGGAATGGACTATGGGGACTATTATTGGGGATTATACAGGGGCTTCTATAGGGATCATTCCCCCATTCCCTACTAAGCACCAGACAGTTTAAAGGAGCCTGGAAAGGAGCTATACGGCTGCAAATGTGCAAACACAGGCGCTGGGACCTGGCCACGAGCACCCTCTTGTCTGCAAAAAGGCAGGGGCCTGTGGAGAAGCGGAAGGCCACTTGCGTCAGCCTCTGTGAAAGGTCTATGTCGCAGAGACCTGGTGTCAGGGCTTTTTTGGCTCAGATTTTCGGGTTCTACATCGCAGAGACCTGGTGCCAGGTTTAGGGTTCAGTGGTTTACAGTTTAAGCGTTGGATGGGGTTAGGGTTTAGGGGTTTTGGGATTTAGGGTCTAGGGTTGTCGGGTTTTTTAGTATATCGCAGACAGGAGTCATTCGCGTCTCTTGCTTCCCATCTGCACTCTAGGAGCTGCGATAGTGGGGACTTTTGGTGAGTGCTCTTGAAGGCCCGGTCTGGTGGATTCACGATACAAGACAACACTTCACTAGGTTCCTGAGCAAACCCTTTATAACAAGGGTACCCTTTTCCCTACTCTTCGGTTTTATTAAGCGGCCCTAAACTAACAAAGGGCAAAACGGTGCAACTCAGGAACCTAATCGAGGATACTATAGAAGCCCAAACAATTACCAATATTATTCCTGAGAGTTCCTGATTATAACTACTATATTATCACGGAGCCCAAAACACGATTCTACTTCTTAGGGCCACTACATTACACCCCTCTCCCTCTAGTCTCCGTTATAGGGTTACCTCATAGGATCCTACATAAAGGGACCCTCATAATACCCTTCTGGTGGCCCTGAAAGGATTCCCCCTAAACCCTGAACCCTAAACCATAAAAACCCTAAACCTTACGGACCTGCCGGCATCGTCTCGGGGGGACTCGGAAGGCTGATCCTTGCGCGGAAGCGCAGGTCTTGCGCATCCTGGGGCTCTTGTTTCCCTAGGAACCGAAGGACTCATATATTAAGGCTTTTGGGCCCAAAGACCATACTATATAAGGCTTTTGGGCTATTTTGATGCCCAGGGTTTATGGGACCTAACTTAAGTTACCATGATAGGGATCTAGAAGGGTTCCTTTACGGATCCATAATAGGGTTCCTTTAAGGGTTTAGGGGGTTTAATCTAAGTTACCATGATTTAGGGTTCCTTTAAGGGTTGTATAAGGCTTTAGGGCGTTTAGGGCCTAAGGGATTTAGTTTAAGTTACCATGCTAAAGAAACCATAATATTATTTACTATAGATCCCTGTTATGTTAACTTAAATTCAACTCCTTAACAAGAACCCAGCATCCGGGTTGGGGCAGAAGTCGTTGCCCCAGTTGTCAGATTCCTGGCTAAAGTCCTCCGGACCAGAGGCCACCACCATCCCACGAGGAAGTGACTGTACCTGGGTTTAGGGTTTAGGGTCTGGTTGGGCTTCTTGTGCAAGCCAGCACTAGGTGACAACGATGGTAGAAAGGTATAGGAAAAGTCAAACCCTAGACCGTAAAACCTAAGCCCAACAAAAACAGAGTCAGGCACATCCCAGCAGATGATGTCAAAGTCCACTTGTTCGCAGGACCACTCCGAGGCGCCAGACCCACAGAAGACGTAGATGTATGCGTTTGCATGCTCGTCCTCAAAGGATCTCCCAAATGGATAAACTCGCAGTTGAGAGTGGAACCCGTCGAGCGGACCCACCTTCTCGCTCCAGATGTTGTCACCAACTCCATAGTGCTTCCAATCCTTTGCGCTTCGGGGTTCAGAGTTTACCTAGAGGCTGCATAGTGGTTCCTTCTTTAGGTTCATTTTTCGAATCCTATTATAAGATAAACCCCAAAAAGGAACTGCTATGGAGCCTGTGGGTAGTGTCGAGGGCTTTGGGGTTTGGGGTTTAGGGTGCAGGCTTCCGGGGCTTCGGGGTTTGGGGTTTAGGGTTTAGGGGTTTAGGGTTTAGGGGCTTCCATCCTTGCGTGTGTCTTCCAGCAAGCACACCTGTAAAGCAGACCCAAGTACACGAACTCGAGACACTAGACTGTTGTATGGTGATGCAACAAAAACTATAATGGGAACCCTATACCCCTATGATGATGATGATGATGTCAACCTACACCAGGCCCTTAAACCCACATGCCATGCCTTCGGCCACAAACCCTAACTCCCGAGCCCCAAGAGCATTTTGTCCTATTTGCGCCGTGCCGAGATGCCTCGATCACGAGATCGATGTTGTGGTCCACCCGCCGTCCATTTGCCATGGCTCAAGCACAAGCCAAATGTAGGTCACAGCGGGGGGGTTCGGAAAGTAAACAGGTTTATAGTCTTTGATGCATAGGTGCTTTAAAAGGAGTCTGCTCCCCCTGTGATTTCTCTTAGGCCCCTTTGCCTGGTTACTCTAAAAAGCCAAACTTCGCGATCTATTCCTGGTTGTTTGCTATGGGTTTGCCCTAAACCCTAAACCGTTATCATAGCCTCTTTCCAGTAAGGGCTTCATGTTTGGTCCCGATTATGGTAACTTAGATTAAATCCCTGAACAAGAACGCAGACTATCAGAGGGAAGTTCGCAGCGTCGGGAAGCCCTGGCCTCCTTTGTAGCCAAAGCTTCCAGCAAAGCCAGGTGTTGGGGCTTCAGGTGTTTAGGGCCTAGGGAGTCTAGGGGTTTAGGGGTTTAGGTGCTTAAGGGTTTAGGGTTTGGGATTGGGGGTTAGGGGTTGGATTTTGGATTTGGGGGCTTGGGGTTTGGGGGCTTTGCGGCGTCGCACTTTGTGCTTCCATTATTATAGAGTTTCGTGTAAGGGAACCCTACAACCAGGAATGAACGAACAAACGGTTAAAGGACAGGGGGGATAAGTAAAGAATGAATGAAGGAAAGCAGGAATCCAGCAGGAATGAAGTGATGCACGAATGAATGCATCAAGGCATGAATGAACTAACTCTCTTTCTTTCGAAGCCACTGTATTCAACCCTAAACCCCAAACCCAGCTGACGGGACATCATAACCTGAAGCTTGGTACAGAGTGGAAATCCGTGGGCGCATGAACTCCGAAGCCGAAACGCCCAGAAACCCAAGCCCTGGACTATAAAACCCTGGAGTCCGGAACCCCAAACATCTACCTGAACCCCCCCGAAAATAGGTAAAATTATAGCCCAAAACCTATACAAGGCCATTATTCTACATATCTTTGGAGTCCAGGTACTAACCCCAAACACCCAAACCCCCAAAAAACCTTGCACCCAAAAGCCCGAAGCAGTGAACCCCCAAAATCCGCTTTAAAATTTCGAAGACCCGACGAACCCCAAGCACCCAAACCATAAAACCCTCAAGCCCGACCCACAGGCCCCAAAGTGGGTCCTTTTTGGGATCACCTTATAGAGTTCTAAATATGAACCCCCAAAAAGAGCTACTTTGGGGCCAATGGGTAAAGCCCGAAGCCCTGAACCCCCACATTCCCGCTTTTGAGGTCGGAGGTCTCTGGCGTCAACCTCTAGGCGACATCGACCTCTAGTCTCAATTGCAATTCCTTTTTGGGGTTAGACAAAAAAAAGGTTAAACCAAAGAGAGAAGCTACCATGGAGACTACATCTAAGGTCAAACGCAGCTTTCTTGCTCTTTCCGTTGCTGTCTAAGTCGAAGATGGAGCCCAAAACCCTAAACCCTAGGCCCAAAACCCTGAAACCTAAACTCTAGGAAACCTGAACCCTAAAACACCTAAACCCTAAACTACCCAAACAAAAAAACCCAACAGAGATCTAGCCTTGGTCATCTGATTGCGGCCGCCAGCCCACCTGTCTTAGCTTGCTTGAAGGATCAGGGGACTTTGTAAGTTAGGTTGTAAGTACCTTAATCGGGGCTCTAAGTAATTATGAGTATAGTTACCTAAATTATAACTATAACCCTAGTTAAACAGCTACTAAGTCCCAAGATGCTGTAAGTCCCAGAGAAGGAAGTCGGCTCAAAGGGAGGCTTAAAGGGGGGCTTAAGGCGGTAGCAGGGAGTGGGCTAAAGAATTCGGGTTGAAGGTTTCAGAAGGTCGATCTACTGTTTGCAGATGAGAGTTTAGGGTTTCCATGTAGGGGCCTTAATAATTAGAATAGGGTTCCTTTAAAGGGGTCTATAGGGGCTACTATAAGGGATCTATAGGGGTACTATATATCGGGACCTAAAATAATTTGAAAAGGGTTTTGCGGACCATTGTGCTATATTTATAAGGAACCCCTAGAATAGTATTGGTAATTATTTAGGCCCCTTATGTTAGGGATGCTGTTTGCTTATGCTGAAATCTCAAACCCCAACGAAATCCCGACAGCTGAAACCCCAAGCCCCGCTTTCACACAGCATCTCGGAATCTGCAGGTACACGACACGTACCCCACCGCACAACACTAGCAGTTTCGCCACGCGAATGCAACAATCGCCGGAAGCTGCAAGAGCAACACGTGCCGCAAGGCATCAGCCGCAGGTCCATCATGTTATGAAAAAGCTACGAAGATTTTGGCTTAGGGATATGTTCAATGTATTGCGCTTGTGGGATTATTCTCGGAACGGCGAGTGCTGGTACGATGATCATGACTGAAAACTGCCATTTATGTTATAGGTTGGTAGCACTTGCTCAGAGTACTATTGCCGTTAGTCCTCCTTCCCACCTTCCCAACCGGTCCTTGACGACAACACTGTCAACCCTACCTTAATAATTAGAATAGGGTTCCTGCAAAGGGGTCCAAAAGGGCTTCTAAAAGGGATCTATAAGGGTTTAGGGCAATATAAGGCCTTAATAAGCCTTAATAATTAAAACCCACAGAGTTCCATGCTTGCCAAGCCACAGGCCAGCGGACAGAAGCGGATGTGTCTGAACACCGCAGACGACCTGGCGATTTCAGGGGGCACTAACAAAAAGTAGGAGGTAGCAGCACTAGTGTCACTAGTATTCATAAACTGCGGCTGAATCTCAAGCTCTTGACTCATCAACCACCAAGCCCAAACTTGCACACTGTGCAGGTCCTACTCATCGAACATCATCGAACCTAGGACAAGTGGCCCCAAAGCATTCCACACATGTTAAGCGCTGAACTCTACCCCCACGAATAGAAGAATAGCGTAGACCTCTGATCAATAGATCCCTAAACCCTAAACCCTAAACCCCAAAACCCTAAACCCCTAAACCCTAAACCCTAAACCCTAAACCCCTAAACCCTAAACCCCTAAACCCCTAAACCCTAAACCCTAAACCCCTAAACCCAGAAGAAGTGATACAAGGGCCCTTCGGGATGGCGTCGAAACTGGAAGTTACGTCGTGAACTCTGCGCCACCTTGTCGGAAGTCCCTGGGATGCTTGAAGCCTACCTGGACCCGAAAAGTATGTAGAATAATAGCCTTTTATAGGTTTTGGGCCATTATTTTACCTACTTTTGAGGGTCTAGGTAACCCTTGAATGTAGCCCTAAACCTCTAAAAGCACGCGAATGCCCTAAACCCTCAAACCCTCAATCTCTGAACCCTGAAACCCTATACCCTAAAACCCTAAATACCCTAAACCCTGAACGCCAAGCCCCAAACCCGAACTTGCCAAACACTCGGAATACAACCCAGAGGGTAAATATGGGGGGGGGGGTACGAAACGGGCTATAGTACAGGTTGTCATAATGGTGATTTTCAGGGGCTAGCCACTGGAAAATTACTATAGAATTGTTCCAAGTCCCGAACCTGCGAAAATTGAAAAAACCGATTCCCTGCACCCCTGCAGCAGGAAGCCCCAGAATCCCCCAATGCCCTGAACACTGAACCGTTCCATCTCTGAAGCCTGAACTCTCAAATTCCTGAACCCTGAAACCCTCCACCCTAAATCCCCAAATTCCTGAATCCCCAAACCCTAAACCCTGAATCCCTAAATACCGACCCCCAACCCGAAAACTCCAAACCCCTAAACCCCTAAACCCTAAACCCCTAAAGCCTAAACCCCTAAAATCTCAATCCCTAAGTCCCAAAAACCTAAAACTCCCTAAGACGGAAACTGCTTGGATGCCGCACCCAGGCCGCCAAGGACGCCAAGTGCCTTCTCTGTCGAAGATGCAGGGCTGTCGGAGGCTCGGGCTTAGGGTTTAGGGCTACCCAGTGACTTTAGGGTTTAGGGTTTAGGGCTTAGGGTCCCAGAAAGCCCAATACTCCTTTGATGAAGGAATATACCTTAAACTTTAGGGACCTTAGTATTTACGATTTAAGGTATATTCCCTAATTAAAGGGCATTGGGCTCTCTGGGTCTAGAAGGGGTTGGAGGATGAGGTGCAGGGCTTGAGGGCTTCTGGGACGACGGTTTTAGGGTTTAGGTTTTGGGTTTAGGGTGCTTAGGGTGTTGAGGGGTTTAGGGAGTAAGGTTGTAGGGCTTTGGAGTCAGGACTTAGGGTTCAGGGATGAGGGTCTGAGGCTTGGGGGTTTAGTCTTACAGAGGGTCCTGAATATCTAGTGTAGGGTTATTTCGGTTCCAGGGCTGTTTTAAGGGATACTTGCAGCTGCTTGCTGTCAGGTCGGACACATTACCAACACCATTCTTAGGGTCCCTTAACTAACAAATATTTACATACATATTTACTTACATAATATATGCATATAGATGTGAACAGACAAATAAGTGAATACATGAATGAGAACATACATATATATATATACACAGATATACATATATATATATAGATGTATGTATATCAGGCTTCACGACTTATCAAGCTTCAGCAGTAATCTTATAGAAGCTTGTTGGATTGAGAATGAAGGTTATCAGGCTTCACAGTTTAATGTGGTCTGCTCGGGATGCCTCAGCTGCCTTAGTTGCTACGCTGCGGCTCTTGCCCAAGCAAGCTCACTATCCTGCAGGGTTTAACGTGGCTTCAGGGTTTAAGGCTTTGGTTCGGAGTTGAAGATTGAAGCTGGAACTAATTTTGTGCAAGGTTTTAAGTTGCAGCAGGAGCTACCCTGAAGCCTATTTGACCCGGATTCAAACCCAGCGTCCATTTCTGAACGGTTAAGGTTGTGCAGTAATCGACTTATCATTTTGGGCACTTAGGACGGCAGTCTCCGGTAGATAAACTAAACCTTGACCTGAACCCTACACCCTACACCCTGAACCTTTTACCGGATCTTCGCCCCGAGATCCGGGCAGCGCCACGCCGGGTCCCTTCGCTTCTGGCCAAAGGCCATGCCTGCAAGATTTAGGGGATCAGGATCAGGTTTAGGGTTTAGGGGTTCTGGTATACTAGTGGCTGCTGGTACCCTATATAATATACCCTGAAGGGTCCCTAGAATCCCCATAAAAGGCCTAGGGTTTCGGATATATATATATATATATATAATAGTAATAATAAAGGTATATATAACTATACATATATATATACATCTTATATATTGGTGATAGGACTGAGCATGCGGAACCTTGGAGCTGTCAAGGGGTTTGAGGCTTTGGGTTCAGGGTTTCGTAGCGCTTTTTGGCTTTTGGTTTAAGGGTTCAGGGTTTTGCGATCATGGCTTTTGGGGTTTAAGGTTTAATGTAATTAATGCTTTGGGTTTAGGGACCTCCTAACAATGCTACATCCTCTCCGGCAAAACTGAAAGCCAGGAACATACCCCAAACTAGAACTCTTAAACCCTGAATCCTAAGACCCCAGCAGACAATCCCCTAAATCGGAAATCCTAAACCCTAAGCCCAAGACCCCGCAGCCTAACACCCCAAACCCTACTAAATGCTGCGAGAAGGGCAGCGACAAGCAAAGAAGGCCCAGGGAGGAGGCGCCAAGGACGTCCTGGCGCCACTTAAAAAAAGGCAAACTCTGCTCCATTCTTGAGCGTTGGCGTTGGAAGTGGGGTTTGGAGGTTATATGTAGTATATGTTCATTGGTCCTAAACCCCTAAACCCTAAACCCTAATCCTAGATCGATCAAAGGCTTCGGTGTTCGGCATCAAATGGATCTTTCGGGCTCTCGGGGATACCTCTTCCAAGCCTTCAACGCTGCAATCCAGCGAGCCGATGGGCTTTAGGGTTTAGGGTCGTGCGTGTTTGACATCTAGTCATAATCGTTATTGGTCGTCAGGTATATAACCGGGTTATGTAAGAATATCCAATAACAAAATGTCGCCCACGGGCCCAAGTGTTTGTGTGCACATATATATATATATATACATACATACACACATGTCAAAAAAGACATACCGTAGATAGACAGAAAAACAGATTTGCAGGCAGCTAGATACATAGATACACAGATTTAGAGATAAATAGATACATAAGCCCAAAGAGGAATATGTGGAGCTCAAGATAATGTGGCTGCTGACAAGGGTTTTGGCTTGCCTCAGAGCTTACATATGCATATAGAAAGATTGCGTGCGTATGGATGTATAAATACATACATACTTTAAATGCGTACACACATACATACATACATACATACAGATGTATGTACGCACCTACAGTTTTAGCATGTATGTAATAGGGTTTGGGGGTCCATATCGACCCTTGTCGGGCTTTTATGGCTTGTGTCGCTACTGTGGAACCCCCTTTTGCTAAACCTGTGGGGTTTGGGTACAGGATTTAGGGATGGGTTTGGGGTTAGGATTTGGGGTTTCAAGTTTAAAGTTTAGGATTTGGGGTTTAGGGTGTAGGGTTTCCGTATAAACTCTCAACAATAATAAACCTTACACTTTGAAGCTGCTAGCTGCTAGCAGAGCGTCCTTCAAGAGGGATCGGCGCAGGACTCTGTAGATCTTGTAGATCCGGAAATGCGAGAAGAAGAAGTCGGCATTCGCAATCTGGGCAGCAAGCAGAGTTTGCTAAACCCTTAACCTCTAAACCCTAAACACTTATTCAGAATAATCCCTAATCCCTAGACCCTAAACTATATAATCCCTAAACCCTGAACTCATCACATCGATAGACGTGTCGATTGGGTTTGGGCACTTTGCTGTGTGAGGCTCATCTTTTGTGGCTCAAGGTCTAAGGAATGCCTCGAAGGTTCCTTGCTTCACAAGTCCTTACGGTGGGCTTAGGGTTTAGGGATGGGTTTGGGATGTATATTTAGGGATGAGTTTCGGTTTAGGGATGGGTTTAGGGTTTACGGCGAATACGGCTTTGGGTTTGGAAGTGCTTGGCTCCCCGCCATCATCAAAGTTCCCAGGATGACGGCGATCAGCACATCCTCCCGGCGGCAAAGCGCTCAACTGAAGCCCTTAATCCACAACATCACGAACCCGAAAGTCCCTACTTGGAGGGGCAGGGGACTTAGTAAGTAGGTTATAAGTAGAGTTATAAGTGCCCTAAATGGAGTTACCCTAATTATAACCCTACTTATTATAATCAACTTACTAAGTCCCCTGCACCTTCAAGTAACCCCCAAAGAGCCTTTACCTGGACCTCAAATGTATGTAGAATAAACGGCTTTTGTAGGTCTTGGAACATGATTTTCCTCTTTTTGGGGTGGTTAGGTAACCCCGAAACCCACAAACCCGACACTCCCTAAACCCCAAAACTCTGACTGTGAACCCGACAAACCCGGAAAACCCGAGCGGTCGCTCCTTAGCTGACACAACACACACACACACTCTATCTATATATATATATATATATCCATCCATCTGCGCAGAGAATGATACAAGGCCAAAGCGACCGCATATGCCCTGTCCACCCAAAATTTCTGTCCTGAAACGCCTTCAGCTTCGCCAGGAACATAATCCTCAGACAACTTCTGAAGCCGTGGAGGGGCTGAAAGCCTAAATCCTAAACCCTAAATCTTGAATCCTACGAGCATCCCTTAAAGGGGTCTCATTTTCCTCGCTAAGAGGTAAATAGAGGCTACCATGCAGGGTAGTCGGGGGATCTAGGCAAAGCCCAAAATCCCAAAACTCGATATCCCTAAACCCTAAACCTTAAACCCTTAAACCCTTAACCCCAAACCCCTAAACCCTAAACCCGTAACCCCAAACCCCTAAACCCCTAAACCCCAAACCCTAAACCCTAGGCTACCATAAAGGGTAGTCCGGGGGTCTAGGTAAACCTTAAGCCTAGCTGTTGGGTTTTTGAAGGTTCGAAGACGGCCCTAAACCCCTAAACCCCTGAATCCCTAAACCCCAAACCCTGAACGTCTCTCAAGTCTGCTTCGGCCACCACAGTCTCTGGATTCTGGCATCCGCTGCAAGTTGTTGTAGCTACTAGTTACTAGTAATCGCTTATGTGCCCAAACCCAACCACACCAATGTACACATGTACACGTAACATGTGCAATATATATATATAATATAATATAATATAATATAATATATATATATATATATACCTGAATCTATGCAGGTATGACTTTCCGTCCGTGTGTACTAGTTGGGCAAGCATGTAAGCATGCATACAAATGAGGATGAATGTATGCAGACACACGCACAAGCTTCTGCTGGTGAGTATCCACATATATGACTGTGTCGGCCTACCTTGCTATGACAAGGTAAGCCCTGTACGTGATATCTTTACTTCACAATAGTACTTGCTCTTTCACCCGATGGATGAATGCTACTGCACAAAAGCACCATGAACTGTAAGCCAATGCGATTGATTTCGTGCCAACCAGCATCACCATCCCTGAACTCAGGCTCTTGCGAGGTTTCGGGCTCACGACCTGCCTGTTGCGTCAGGCTCTACTTAAAGGAGCCGGGGACCTAGTAACTAGGATAATTAAGGCGAATTAAGGTAGCTATACTTATAGTTACTTATAGCCCCACTTCAGGTACTTATAATCTAATTTGCTCAGTCCACTTATGCTCCAAGTAGGTTGTATCAGCGATGCTCCGCCAAAGACACGCATTAGTTAACGCACGTGCTGCCGTTGTTGCTGGTACTATTGTTCTTGATAAGGTCACCATTGCACCTAACTCTAGATAATATCAAGACCTTAATCGTGAGACTCTAGTTTTGCGGGCCCTTATACGATACTCCCAAACTGGTATTGGTAATTATTTGGGCATCTATATTCAATTCGCTTTCATTGGCTTAGGCAAAGTGTAGCCTCTGAAGTTTCTGCAGTCAGGTTGCAAAATCACCGTCGCCCAGACGAGGATGGTAAAGAACTCCATCCAGTCCCGGCCGATCTGCATGTGGTTTACGATTTGGGAGTTTCCGATTATTAGGGGTAGCTTGTTATGGGGTCCTTATAATAAGGATCCTACTATGTTAGGGTACTCTATTAGGGTCCCCTATTTTCGGAAACTCCCATTTAGGGTCTTAATTGGTGGATGGGGTTGAGCTGGGTCGAAGGGCAGTCACTCATGCCACTGTCCCGGCCACTCAGCTAATCCTGCAAGTTCTGCTACAAGAAATCCATCCCTGTACCGGTATCCTTTTCGGACCCGGCTCCTTTCTGAAAGGCCAGCATTAACAGAATGCTTCCTTTGCTGGCTGCAAGCCCTCCTCCAACCTATGCAAATCCGAACATTCCCTGACTTCGAAGCCATACCATAAACCCTATAAGCCCAAACCCTAAACTGCACTGGGCATGTGTGGTTGCATTTTCAGCTCCTTGAAACGCTTCTCTACAGGGTGAACCAGGGTTCACGCGTGGTTCCATACGGTTTGAGGGTTTTTATAAGGCTCGTGGTTGAGGGCTTGGTGGGTGTAGGGTTCATAGGCAGATTGAGATTCTTGGTTCGTGGTGTATAGTGTGGAAAGGCCCAAGGGGCCCTGAAACCGGACCTACTAAGCTATAAATCTGGAAACAGGGGTTCCTTTAAAGGGTCCTGGGGTGTTTAGGGGCTTAGGGTTTAGGGTTGCTTTAAAGGGATCTATAAGGGTTCCAAAAAAGGTTCTATAAAGTCTGGAAATCCGAGACTGACTCTGCTGAATGAATGGCAAGCTAAGCCGGACATCCTAGAATCCTAAGGGTCAAACACATCCAGCCAGCATGTTGCCTAGAGCCACCTTACTCAACTCAACGTAGAGCCTAGAAATACGCTACAAAGACCAACTTTTGGAAGGCGATAAGCCACTGGGAAGCCCCCCCCACAAACATAGACACGCCCTAAAAAAGAAACCCTCATGCTCGCCTGCTTTCGGCTGATCGGCAACATTGTGCACAGGCCTTCCTTTACGACCTTGGCACCAGGTAGGAGATAGGCTGATGCGGGCAGTACTTGGCTTGGTACTTGGGTTTCTTGTTTGAATAGTGCTTTGGGCCTTTCTAGACAGAGGGGTTCAGTTGACGCGAGAAGCGATTATGCCAGCAAACTATGTCTGAAGGCACCTGGACAGGCCTGAAATCTGCAATAAATAGACGCCGAAGTTACTGCAATTTATTCCATTATTTCTCCATGTTTTGAGGCGCCTAGAGTAAAATGAGGCTTCGCCTACTTAGGAGTCTTCCCATCCACTCAACTCCCCTTCCCAGGCGTCTATGGTGGCGCAGAAATTGAAGTAAACCTGTTTGGTATGCTTTTAGCTCGATTTTGGGGGATGTAGCCTTTTTCGCCAGCTGCGGGGAAGGTCCTACGAGGACCCCATTCTGATTACTGAGGCCAAGGATTGAGAGCGGGCTCGAGAGTTCCCAACCAAGTGGCACTTAGAGTAGTGTTTCTACCAAAGCAGCATCGTACCCACTGTGGGTGACTTATATGTTCTTACGCCTCTTCCGTGCTAATTGAACCTGCTTGGCTATCCTACTTGTGGGATTGCCTATGTCCTTGCAAGCACCTGCAGCACAGCATCAGTCGATTAGGGTGCATAACAAGTACCTACCAAAACAAAAAACTATCGCAGTTGAAGGTATTCCTGGAGCCTGCTTAAGAAACCCTGGCCCTATAACCCCAAAATAGTAGGATCCATATAAAAATAAGGAACCCTACTAAAGGCCCAGGGTTGCTTAATCAGGTTCCTACATTATCACCATACAACCCCTAAACCCTAAACCCTAAACTCCAAACCTAAACCCTAAACCCTAAACTCTAAACCCTAAACCCTAAACTCTAAACCCATACAACCCGACAAGCCGTGGAAGCCGCAGAAAGCCCCAAGAACTGGGGTTCGGGCACCGCTTACAACGGAGACAGAGCCATCCTTCTCTTTGAGCCCAGCATCAGGTCGTGCCGGTACATGTATGTATGTATGTAAACATATATATATATATATATATGTACACTTATATAGAGAATTAGTATATATATATATATATGTATGTATGTATATATCATGTGTATATAACAAAAAATACAATATATATATATATATATGGTTAAGGGTTTGGGCTTTAGGGAACTTCCTAGTGTTTGGGGCTTGGGCTCGGAGTGCAGCCTAATTGATTCTTCCGAAAGCAAGAAAGGTTTGGAGAAGACTCCTGCTTTAGCAATCTCCATACCCGAAACCCTGAACTCTAAACCCATGGTAAGAGCTTCCGTATAAAACCCGGTAAGAGTCCTTTAAGAACCCTCAGAATCCTTAAGGAAGCATATACGTGTCTTATAAGAAAATGAAACAACGTCTATAAGAACTTTAACCCTAAGCCAACATCTGGATTTCTACCGGGCAAGCCTGGCAGGGGAAGTGTGGCAGGGCCTTATAAGAATCCCCCAAAACCCTAATTAGAATAGGGTTTTGGGGTCCATTATACTATGGCTATAATCAGGACCGCCCCGAAAAGAAAGAGAATACGTAATTATAAGGCCCCTACAGGAAGCCAGCATCTTCTTTTTGTCCCTTGTCAAGGAGCTGCGCCCAAGCTCCCCCAAGCTCCACAAAGCATCTACAAAAGAGGGTTTAGGGCATTAGGTCTTCAGGGGTGTAGAGTTTCAGGGTTTAGGGCTTTGGGGCTCGTAGGGTTTAGGGTATACTGTCGGTATACTCGACACTCCTGAGCCCGAAATTCCGAACCTTCAAGGCTTTCAGGGCATAGGACGTCTCAACTTCACTTAACAGCAAACTACGTAACCCTGACGAGACATAGTGAGATGATGTCCGCAGTTGTCCATGCACTCCCACCACGCAACCTCAACCAACTTAAAGCTACGTGCCGAAAGCTTCTTAATTAAGTCTTATAAGCTCCAGACATCAAACCAGAACCCGGAACCCCAAACTTAGACCCCTAAACCCTGAAACCCGAGGCCCTTTTGATTTCCGCACATCCGTGTGTCAGTGGCTTTGGGGTAAGCGGGATCCTTCCCACGGGGACTTCGCACAGCTGAGCCGAAATTGTGTGAAACTATAAAAAATTATCCCCACTCGAATTGTCAGCGGGCTATCGCGAATCTCAGCTTTCACCGACTTCCGACGAACAGTCAGCAGCTCTCGCGAATCTCATGCACCGACTTCAAAGATTGCCACATCCTCCGACAAACAGAAAAGCGCTTAAACTTGAGCCCCAAACCTCAAAGCCGAAACCCTAAACCGAACCTAAAACCCGAAACCCTAAACCGAACCTAAAACCCGAAACCCTAAACCCTAAAACCCGAAACCCTAAACTCCCCAGACCCTGAAACTGAACGTCTGAACCCTAAAGTAATCCGGATCCCTAAAGCCAGTGCACGCTATCCATCTGCGCAGACAAAGATACAAGCCCAAAGCGACAGCATATGCCCAGCCCTACCGCAAACCATCATAGAAGCCCCTTACAGGTGGGTACTTCTTCTTCCATAAGACCCCCTTTACCTTATAGGAGTGGTATGGGAGGCTTATGGGAAACTACCCACCTAATAACTACCCACCTGTAAATGGCTTAGACAAGCCCTAAACCTTACCCTAAGGGTCCAAAGGACCCAATAATTAGGTACTTAGGTTTAGGATAGTAGTTATGTAGGTTACTATTTGGGAGAGTACTTGATTATTACCCCAAACCATCACCCCTTGTTGTGCTGGACTTTTTTCAGGCTCCAGTCCTGAAAGTCCTTCATCTTGGCCAGGAACAGAATCCTCAGACAACTTTTGAGGCCGTGGGGGGACTGAAACCCTAAACCCTAAGCCCTTGTCCCAAAATCCGAAACCCTAAGCCCCAGATCCTAAAACCCAGTTGTTGAGCTCAATGTCAGGGTATGGGACGTCCTGTGGAAGCTTTCGACCTTGCGACTAAGTACCTCTACGGGGGATACTTACCCAGACCATAATCACGATTCCCAATGTAGAAACTCTACCCTAAATCCAAAACCCCAAGGTACTTAGCACCCTTTAAGGGATCTCTGATCGTCTCTCTAAGGGCTCCGTCAAGGGATCTATAGGGGTTCCTTTAAAGGGAAACTGACAAGGGGCGACTTCGAGGAGGCCCCTTGTTCAGCATACCTACCCAAAGGCCCCAAAGTAGTTCCTTTTGGGGGTTCATATTTAGAATTCTATAAGGTAATCCCAAAAAGGAACTACTTTGGCCTTTGGGTAGTTCATGGTTGGGATAGGATTAAAATTTAAAATTTCTATTCCTTATTGGCTTTAAGTACTCATAACAATGTAAGGGATAGGATTAAGATATTAAATTTCTATTCCTTATTGGCTTTAAGTACCCATAACAATGTAAAATGTTACCCAACTATGACAAAGATACTTGCACCCGAACCATCGTTATCCGTTAAGTGCCATCATAGAACCCCTACGGGCTCCTTTCAGGGTTCCCTCTTAGGGTTCCTTTAAGGGCCCCTTTAAGGGCTCCATATAGTGCTTTGCGTGAGGTTTCGGGTTGATAATGATACGAATGCGTACACATACACACATGTGCTAAATTTCTTAGATAAGAACATGTGGAGGTATCGTCTGACTGTGTATAAGCTAGTATGCATGCATGCGCACAAGGATTAATGTGCGCAGACACATGCACAGGCTTCTGCTGGTGAGAATACACGTTTGTGACCGCACCGGCCCATTTTGGTATAGCCAGGTATGCCATGGACCCAATACCTGTACCTCACAACAGGATTTCTCCTTTCACCCAACGGATGAATGCTATTGCATTGTTACTTCAAAAAACCATGAAGACTACGCCATCACGATTGAAGAGACAGTGACCCCTAAGGGTCCATGTGCCCAACTCGTATGTACTTGGCCTTCAAGCAGTGCCGGAATGGGAACTTGGGTACATGGACCCTTAGGGAACATGATGAGTTCGTGGCAACCTTTCGTCCTCACCTGTTAGTTCAGGCTCTGGGTCTTGTCAAGACTGGTCTGCTAACGAAGAAGACACGCATAAATACCACGTGCTGTCATTATTGTTGGTACCAGTGATCTTTCGAAAGCCTTCAATATGCCACGATATCTTAAAATACTCTCATATGTACTAGATCTACTAGAACATACTGGCCCCCAGTGCCCTGGCCCAAGGTAGCCTCTGAAGTTCATGCAGTCAGGATGCACAACCACCATCGCCAAGACAAGGATTTTTAAAAAGTCCATCCAGTCCTGGCCGTTCTGCAAGCGGTATAGGGACCAAACATGGTGAATAAGTTGAGCTGGGTCAAAGGGCAGTCACTCATGCCACTCCCAGCCACTCAGATGATCCTACAAGTTCTGCTACAACAAATCCGTCCCTGTACCGGTATCCTTTTCTCCCTGGTTCTTAGGAGGGAATGGGGGAATGGATCCCTATAGTAGCCCCTATACAATCCCCAATAACAGTCCCATTATCCATTCCCCCATTCTCTACTAAGCGAAAGACAGTGGTTTTCGGACCAGCAATAAGACAATGCTTCCTTTGCTGGCTGCAAGCAAGCCCTCGGGCCTAGACCCTCCATCCAACCAAATCCGAAAAACCTCTCACGCCGAAGCCATCAAAGCCGCCGATGATAAACACTATAGAAACCTTTTTATTAAAGCGCTATGGAACTGGTTGTAGCCATCACACAGCCCTATAGAGCCCTTAGACAGCCCGAGTAAACCCCCGACTTAGCTGATCGAAATACCACGACCAACCCCTCGAGCTTGGAGCTTTCAATGGGCAAATGGGTGGTTGCAGTTTGCTGAGCTGTTCGGTAACCCAGGGAAAGGTATATACTTCTGTGGGTTGGTTACATTATATTCGGGGCCAATACCTTATAGCATAAGCTTCAAGGGCTACTTGGAGGTTCATAGGTAGTTTTAAGCAGGGTTGATAGTTGATAGTCCCCTAAAATGCTTTATACCTATAGTTACCCTACTTCTGAGCCCCACTTATCACTTCCTACGAATCTCCAAGTGGGCATCTGTGGTTGCAGTTTCGGCTGCTTCAGGCGTTTCTCTGTACTGTTGGGCTTTGTAAGGCTCATGGTTGAGGATTTGAGGGTCTAGGGTTTATAGGCATAGAGTTCAGGGATCAGGGATTTACGTTTTAGGCTTCTTGATTCGCAGTGTGTAGTGTCGAAAGCTTGGCGCAAAGGCTAAAGGCCCAAGTCCAGGGTCCGCAAGGCTACTACAAATCTGGAAATCGGAGACTTTGCTAAATTGCAAGCTAAGCCCAACATCCTGGAATCCTAACAACACACACAAATCCCGCCAGCATGGTGCCTAAAGCTACCTTATTCAACTCAACGTAAAGCCTAGACATGCGATACAAAGACCAAGCACGTTTTAGAAGGTGATTAGCCACTAGGAAGCCCTCACAAACATAGACACGCCCCAGAAAGAAACACTGATGCTCACCTGCTTTCGGCTGATCGGCAACATTGTGTACAGGTCTCCCCTTCGCGACCTTGGCACCATGCTGATGCGGGCAGTACTTGACTTCGGACTTGGGTTTCAGAGTTTGGGCCTTTCCAGAAAGAGGGATTCCGTTGATGCGAAAAGCAATTACCTAGAGGCTCCAAAGTAGTTCCTTTTTGGGGTTCATATATAGAATCAAAAAGGAACTACTATGGAGCCTGTGGGTATGCACCTGGAACAAATGCCTCTCAACTTCCAGAAGCTTGCTATAATAGACACGCCGACAGGATTGCCAATGCTACTCCCCAGGGTTCCTCATATGAAAGTATCTACAGTAGAAGCCAGAAAGTTGGAACATCATTATCCTCATGCCCTTAAGGTAAAGTATAAGGGATCCTAGCACTAATCCTCCTACAGCCATGTTCCAACTTTCTGGGTTCTACTATATAGTTAAGCCATCGCATATACACCCAAACCCCGTCTCGGTTGTTAAAGCTCCTGTAATAAATCGGGGTGGGAATACTGCGCCGAGGCTTCGCCCAGGAGTCTTCCCAACTTGCCTTCCCAAACGTTCTGTGGTTGTGTAGTGCAGAAATTGAAGCAAGCCTTTGTAGCATCCTTGAGCTCGATTGTGGGCGGGGTGAGAGGGGGCCGGGGTGAGAGGGGGCAGTCAGGATTGTACTTGGTTCGGCAGCTGCAGGGAAGGTCCTCCTACGAGGACCCCATTCTAAGTTTTGGAGCCCCTCTGAGAAGACCCATAGTCTCCATTGTATTTCCTTTCTTGGTTTATCAAACTTTAGACTTAGGATCGTATCAGGCCAAAAAGGAACCACAACGGAGAATGTAGGGATGCTGCACCCAAAGATCCAGAGTGAGGTCGGGAGTTGATCCCCAACAAGTGGCACTTAGAGTAGAATTTCCACCCCAGCATGGTGCCAACGATGGGTGACTTACATGTTCTTACGCATCTTCCGTACATACATGGCTGTCCTACCTGTGGGATGGCCTCTGTTCTTGCAAGAAGCACAGCGACGTCCGCTAAATCCACAACCCAGAAATTTCGATATCTCTTACCTCATGTGTTTTCCTGGAGTTTGAATGCAAAATTGTTCATACCGTCGAGGATATGGGAGTTTCCGAAAACAGGGGACCCTAATATAGTACCCTACATAAATAGTAGGACCCTTATTATAAGGACCCCAAAATACGGCCCCTAATTTTCGGAAACTCCCATATTGGAGTCACCATGCAACCCGACAAGCCGGCCGTGGAAGCCACGGAAAGCCCCTGGAACTGAGCTCTGGACACCGCTTAAAATGGAGACAGAGCCATCCTTCCCTTTGAGCTCAGTGCAGCATCCGGTCGCGCCGATACATATGTGTCTGTATGCATGTATGCATGCATGTATGTATGTATGTATGCGTCGTTGCGCATATGCATATGTATATGTAGATGTTTGTATGTATGTATGTATGTATGTATATATATATTACACATGTCAACATATACATATATATATATATATATACATACACACAGATATTATAACATTTGATGATACATACATGTACATAATATATATATATATATGTAATGTATATACACATACACACACACACAAATATATGTGTATATATATATATATGTATATAAATAGGGGTTAGCATTTGGGGTTTAGAGAACTACATTTTTGGCTTGGGCTCGGAATGCACCTGTCTTGATATTTTTCCGACGGCAAGAGAGTTTGGAAGACGACTCTGGTTGGATGCTCTTTTGGTCATGTCCATACTCGAGACCCTAAATCCCACACTTACAGGGAACATACCCTTGTAGAACCCTTAAGGGACCCTGTAAGAATCTTGTAAGATTTCCGAATCCTAAATCCCACAGGATCCCTGTCGGAACCCTAAGCCTACTTCGGCCTTCTCCGCTGGTATAAGGGGCTGAGCTGAAGTTGCCCCAAGCTTCCAAAGCATCTACGAAAGAGGGTTTAGGGGTTCAGGGCTTTAAGGGTGCATTATAGGGACCCTTAGGGGGCTAGGGTACACTACTTCCTTAAATAGGCCCTATCAGACCCTGATTCGGGCTATTGAGGCCCCCTACCCTCCTCCCGCTGACCCTTCTAAGGGTGCTCATGATTGTCCCTGCACCCGGCGCGCAAACTCAGAAAGCTTAAGATTAAAGTGCCGGATAATCAAGCTCCAGACAGCATCAGCACTAGCCGCTGAGCCACAATCCTAAAATTCAAACACTACCCCGAACCCCCAAACCTAGACCCCGAAACCCTAAAACCCGAGGCCTTTTTGATTTCCGCACATCCGCGCGTCAGTGGCTATGGGAGTGCTGAGGTTTCGAACCTCGAACGCCCACGCCGAGGTCCAGGGTCTAGCAGTTAAGGGTTTAGGTTATAGGGTTTCAAGTTTGGGGTTGGGGGTTGAAGGTTTCGGGTTTGACCCTAAACCCTAAACCCCTTTAAGGGCTTAGGGTTTCAGTGTTTGGGGTTTACCCGGTCATGATCTGCGTCTGAGGTCCGAGGCCTTGGGCTTTAGCTTTGGGGGTTTGTGGGCTTAGGGTTTAGGGGTTTAGGGGTTTAAGGCTTTCGGGGTTTACGGTTCACGGGCGCAGAGGCTCCTGCACTTGGTTTTTGATGACTAGCACCCCTGAGAGAAGCCTTAATGTAAGAAGGATCCTTCTCCTAGGGACTTCGTATAACTGCTCCCGAACTGTGAGAAAGTCTCCATATGATCCCCACTCGAATTGTCAGCAGGTCTCAGCTTGCACCGACTTCCGAGATTGCCTGGCCGCAACGTGACCCGAATATAGGAACTTGATAAATATGGATTCTAGTATCAGGATCCCAAAATCAGGTTCCTACACCCTAAACCCTAAACCGTAAGGTTCCTACATTAGATCTTTTCAAATCGGGAAACTCTGAAATCTTAGGCCCTCAGGGTTTAGGGTGTTCGGGTTTGGGCCGTATGGCTTAGAGTCTAGTAGGGTCGGAGGGACTCGGGGGCTTTAGGGTTTCAGTCCTTGCGGTTTAGCGTTTAGGGTCTTAGGGTCTTAGGGCCTTAGGGTCTTAGGGCCTGAGGGCCTTAGGGTCTTAGGGTCTTAGGGTCTAGGGTCTTAGGGTTTAGGCTTGAGGTTCCGAAACCACGACAGTTCAAGGGGGTTTGCAGAGGGCATATTTCAGGATGATGATTCTGGGTCTCTTGGCCGGGGGCACACAGCTTTCCATGTTCAGAGTTGGCCCAGCCTCATCAGATCATTCGCAATCCTAAATCCCGAACTCTGAGCCCCAAAAAGTATGTAGAATAATAGCCTCTTATAGGTTTTGGGCCATTATTTTACCTACTTTGGGGGGTCTAGGTAGGAATCCAAAACCCTGCATCCAAATCGACAGCGGTTTGGACCTGGACCTGGACTCCTCATACTTTGAAGCCGGCACCCTGAACAAAAAGCAAATGGTAAAGGTCTCCAGAGTTTAGGGTCCTACTTGTCGGGTATCATGGGGAGCCAAAGGTTAAAGGTTACCTACTCTACTACTAGGGGGTTTGGGGTTCAGGGTTTACAGCTCAGGGTTCAGATCTTAGGGTTCCAGGTTAAGGGCTCAAGGCAGAATAGAAGGCTGACTGCACCCCTTCCCTTTCGAGGAAGCATGTGGGAGTTTCCGAAAATTAGGGATATCTTATTTTGGGGTCCTTATAAAAAGGATCCTACTATATAGGGTACTATATTAGGGTCCCCTGTTTTCGGAAACTGCCATGTCGACATACAAACGGCAGAGACCCGCCAAGCTCTGTATGTAAAAACATCTGCGGTGCAGGGTTCGGGCTTCTGAGGGTGTGACATCCAAAGACAGAAGTTTGTCCAAACCAAAAACTCTATAGACTCTAAACTCTAAACCTCAACATGTTGAAACTCGACATTAAAAAAGTAACGTGCCCCAACAGGAATCTCAAAGCCCACACAGCACCACTTTACTTTAAACACACCAAACCGCAAACCTGCCGTGTAAAAAAGGAGAGACATTTGTGGCCTTCTGAGCGAAGAACTTGACATCAGGGTCCTCCAGGACAGCATGTATTCTGGGGTGCTTCTCTCTCGCCGAGTTGCGTGGTCTACTATAGGGGCCTTAATAATTGCCAATATTGTTCCTTAGGGTTCCTTATTGTTTTTCAGGCCCCTACATTAAGCCCATCTCACGATTATTGAAGCTTGCAGCTGCAAACCTTGACACCTCAACTCGCGCTTAGAGTAAAACCAGAAAGTTAGAATATGATTATCCTCGTGCCCTTGAGTTAAAGTATAGGGAATCCCAGCACTAATTATCCTTAATCCACGTTCCAACCTTTGTGCGGTTTGCTGTAGGTGTTGGGGCACATGACCACAAGCTCAAAAGCTCAATTACCAGTACAAGAAAAAACAGGTCCAGATGTTACTGGGCTTGCTCAGGGAGAGACTTTTTCGCGCCAAAACAGAGTAGCACCTCTACGAGGTGCGTTGCTCTTATCGGGCCAATCGTAGCAAAAGCTGCATTCTGAATTAGTCCTCAGCTCCCGCTTTCTTTTCTTCGGTGAAGATTCTGTCAGCTGCATGTCCTCCGGCCGCGGCCCGGGCATGGAGGTTGTACTCTGAGTCTGTTCCTGATGATTTCTGGCCGTCAACTGAAGCGATCTCCACCACGTGTGGAGATTTTGGGTCCACTCTCCATTCTTGTCCTGAAGCCAATGCCAGCGGCGGTCCGTCAGACCAGTATCTGCTGCGGTCTTGAAGCTTTTCCGCCAAAAACCCCAACTCCAACCCAAATCCTAAACCCTCTAAGTCCGTAGACTGAAGGCAGAATAAGCTAAACCCATGAACTTTAGAGCACCCTATATTATATCCCAAACACTCTAGGGGGTCATATCCCGATGTAGTCCCGATATTATGAACCCGATTATCCACTCCCCAAAAGCCGATTCGAATTGCCAAGCCCCCTATATAAACCCCTCTGAAACCCTTCAGACGTATGAAAAACTACGACAGCACCTATAAAGACACTCTTCTGACTACCAAGGCCCCCTACAAAATGTAGACCCTGCAGCCTAACACACAAAACACCGCTAAATCACAAAACCCCTAAACCCAAAGACTCTGAAACCTGAACCCCGAATCCTAAACCCTCAACCCTAAAACCCCCAGAGCTCCAAATCCTAAGCCAATGGCCCAGAACTCTGAACCGTAAAACCAGGGCTTTTAAGTAACCAGGGAGAAAAAAGTATAAACTGTTATTTCATAATGGTTCCTTTAAGGAAAAAAAAGTATTAAAGTATGGTATTCCAAAACCCGAAAACCCTCCAACCCTCAAAACCCCCCCAAAGCCTCGCAAAAAGCTCCGATCCTCCCTAAAACCCTAAAACCCTAAACCCTAGACCCCAAAAACCCCAAAACCCTCAAACCCCAGAGCTCGAAAAGCGCACATCCTCGTCCGCAAGCATCTTGTACAGGCAAGGCACAAGCCTTGAAAATCAGCTGCTTAGGGCATGAGGGTTTACAGTAGGACCGTAGGAGGTTTAGGGTGTAGAGGGAGAAAGGGTTTAGGGACAAACGGGCTGGTTTTGGGGTTCAGGGTTCAAGGATTCAGGGTTTAGGGTTTAAAGCTGCTTCGGGGAGGAGGGTTTAGCATCAATTTAGGGCTCAGGGCCTTAATGGTTTCGCTGCTTAGGGCAGGAGGTTGAGGGCTTCAGGGGGTTAGGGGTTTAAGGTTTTGAGGGTTTGGGAGGTTTAGGGTTTCTGGGCTGTTAAGTAACCAGGGAGAAAAAAGGTATACACTTTTATTTCATAATGGTTCCTTTAAGAAAAAAGAATTAAAGTATGGTACTCCAAAGCCTAGGGTTTTTGAGGGTTTACGGTTTTTTAGTGGCTTCGGGGTGAAGACTTTTTAGGGATGGAGGGCTTCGGGGCGTAAACTCCGGAGGTGTCGTTTTAATCTTTTGGCTTTTCAGGCTTTAGGGGCTAAAACTTCGCCCTAAACCCTTATTATATTTGTAGTATAATATACCCCAAAACCCTATTCCAACTATTAAGGCCGCTATAGTAATGAAATCGTATGGTATCATATGATATTTCAAAATGTTACTATAGTTGTGTATTCTGTACAAGCTGCTCACGGGAGGAGGATTGAGGGTTGAAAATTGGGAGTTTAGGGTTTTGGATCTAAATTTCAGGTTCAGGATCGCTTAAGGCTTTAGGGCCGTTTAGGGGTTTAGGGTTCAGGTCGTAGGACGTTCTGGGCTTTGGGGGATGTAGGAACATAAGATGTTTCAGCCTTTCAGGGGGGTTGACAGTATAGGGTGCTGAGGGCCTACTTGGAGGTTCAGGTGTAGGTATACATAAGTTATTTATTAAATTGACAGTATAGGGTGCTGAGGGCCTACTTGGAGGTTCAGGTGTAGGTATACATAAGTTATTTATTAAGCCCCCAAATATGGTTTATCATTACCTCTATAGTTCTCCTACTTATAACCCCCTACCCATGAACCTCCAAGTAGAGCCCTTATACGAACCCTGATGGATCCCTTCTTAAAGGAACCTTATATATAGCTACCCATGAGCCTCCGAGTTACTGTGCTTGGGGCCGGGCATTAGTGGGGCTTTGGGCCTTACGAGCTTCGAGGTTCAGGGTTTAGCGGTATATTACACCATACTTACAAAAAGGAATCCCCCAAAATAGTATAGGGAATTTTTTAGGACCCTGTAATAGTTTAGGGTTTTAGGGTGGAGGGCTCTGGGAGTTAGGGCTTTTTAGGCCTTTGGAACTACTGTTTCGGGGTTTAGGGGTTGAGGGTTAAGGGGTCGAAAGTTAAGGGGATTAGGGTTAAGGGCTTCAGGGTTTAGGGGTTTAAAGGTTTATAGGGGTTTAGGGTTTGGGGGTTCAGGTGTTTCGGGGCTGTGGGACTCTAGTGGCGTTAGGGTCTGGTGGCCTACTAAACCAACTAAACCCAAGCCCTAAACCCTTAACCCCCTCAAGCCCGAAACTCTCAAGCCTGTCCTTAAACGCTTAATGCGCGAAACCCTCGCAGGGGAAACATCCCGCTGAATGCATCCACGCCACTTGTCTTTGAAGTTCTGTGGCCTCCACATGCAAACCTCGTGCATGGCCTGGCACTAGTCTGTTGGCGCTGGGTGCAAGGAATATAGGGGCCTTCATAATTAGAATAGGGTTTTGGGGCCCATTATACTATAGTTATAATAAGGAGCCCCCAAAATAGTATTATAAGGCCCCTGTGTACCATAGAACCCTACTATAGATCCCTAATAGACCCCTTTACGGAACCGCTTTAAAGGAACCCCCAAAATGGTATAGGTCATTATTAAGGCCCCTATAGTAAGGCTTCAGGCTTGCTGTTGTTGGGAGTGGACAGAGTCGAGCTAGGGCTCGGGTTTTAGGAATAAGCGCGGGTTTAGGGTTTAGGGTAGCCAACATGATGATTACATGGGTGGTTGTCAAAATTAGGGTCCCTTTTTTGGGTAGTTACCCTAAATATTAGGTGCCGTACTATATTATGGACACAAAAAAGGGTCCCTAATTTTGACAACCTCCCCTCTGGAGCCCTTACTTGGTAAGTACCCAAGAGGGTCCATGCACACTACCTTTGTGGAATTAGGTCCCCAAAACCATACTAAGGATGGTCTCTTGGGACCTACTTCCATGTTAGTAGTGTATATGGACCCTCCGGGTACGAGACAGTTTTCAAGTCCTAAGCCTGTCTGGTTCTTAGTAGGGAATGGATTAAGGAGACTACTATATAGGGATTTTATAGGGACTACTATAGGGATCTATTTCCCCATTCCCTACTAAGCACCAGGGAGAAGAGTTTCAAGCAGTGGTATGGGAGTCCCGAACTCGAAAAAGTCGCGCTTTGTTTACGAGTTCTGGCATGGGCTACTTGGAGGTTCATGGGTACTTAGTTACGAGTATAGGGTTGTAAGTCCCCTCGTATGATTTATACTTGCAGTTACCCTGCGTATTTATAAGCCCCACTTGCTCATGAGCCTCCAAGCATGGGCAGACAGCCCCTGCGTCACAACAGCCAGGTCTGCAACAGTCAGGCGTGACATGAGCAACTTTTTGGAGCTCCGCGTGATGGCTTTGAAATGCTTTACAACCTAGAGGCTCCATATATAGTACCATTATGGAATTAGGTCCCTAAGACCTGATAAGGATGGTCTTTTGGTGCCTCATTCCATAATGGTACTATATGTGGAGCCTCTGAGTAATTCAACACACGCTTTGCACGCCGCGACAAAAGCCTTCTTTTGAGCTTGGCTTCAACTCTACGAAGCCTAAGCCATACAACCCTTACACACTCATGGAAGAGCAGGCAGCGTTTTGCCAGGCTCACCAATTGCTTAGCGATTGAAGAAGCTTTTTGTCTATTTACGGAGCTTCGCAGCCCAAGCCCGGGCACAAGGTCGAAAACTCCACGGCCCTAAGGCCCTAAACCGAAACCCCACTAGAACCATGATGAAACCGTCCTGTGTATAGAATCCCGTGCAGAACTTCCATAAAGAAAGTCATAAAGCCCTATCGAACCCTCAACAAACCTGTGTAAAGTCCCTCGAAAACCCACATAAAGCCCTTGGAGAACCCTTAACACGCCCGTATCACGCCCTTCTGGAGCCCCTGGAAGCCTGCTGACAAATCCCATGAAACGGGCTCCTAGACCATATAATCCTAAAGCTTTTGAGAATGCCATCCTCATGAAGACTGAAACGAGTCTAAAAACCCTAGAACCCCAAACCCTTTAGATCCCTTAAAGGATCCCTTACAGGTACCCTTATAGATCCCTATCAGGCTCTCCTACCCCAAAGCCCAAAACCCCAGAGAGGCCTTGATGGTCTTCGCGGCGTTGAAGCGCACGTTGGGGACTGGGTCGTTGGCCATCCGGGCCACCTCGGTACTATAGGGGCCTTCATAATTCGAATAGGGCTCCTTTAAAGGGTTCCTTTAAAGGGAGTCTATAGGGGCTACCATAAGGGATCTAGAAGGGTACCATACATAAGGGCCTTAACAATTGGAGTAGGGTTCCTTTTTCAAGGGTCTATAGGGGCTACGATAAGGAATCTAGAAGGGTACTATAATATAGGGGCCTTAATAATTAGAATATGGTTTTGGAGCCCATTCTACTATAATTGCAATAAGGAACCACCAAAATGGTATTGGTAATTATTAAGGCCCCTATATTACTTGGAGGTTTGGGGTTCGCTGGAGCTTTAGGGATTTTAGTAGGGTTCCTTTCAGGGTCCCTTCAGGTCTCCCTTTCATAGGGGCTCTTATTTGCTTAGGGTTTTGGGGGTTTCGTTAAACCCATGTTGGGCTGCGGTTTTAGGGTGTAGGGTCTATGGCCTTTCGTGGGGGTCCATCGGTAGCTACCAGGTTTATAAGTAGAGTAACGATAATTGGAAAGCATACTCGGGAACTTATTACCTGCTAATCACTACCGTAGACTAGGTTCCTGAGTAGGCCCTTCATAAAAAGGGTACCCTTTTCCCTAATATTCAGTTTTAATAAGGAAAAGGGTACTACTCAAGAACCTAGTAGAGGGACCCCATTATGCAATAGCCGGGGACGTACAACCCTACTTGGAACTACCCATGAACCTGAGGGCTTCCTTACAGCTAGTTCCTTCAAGATTTACTCTACTTACAGTGAAGCCCAGAAAGTTGGAACATGGGTTTAGGAGGATTTGTGCTAGGATCCCCTATACTCTACCTTAAGGGCATGAGGATATTGATGTTCCAACTTTCTGGATTCTGCTGTAAGGCTAAAGGGGGTTCTATAAGGGTATGGTAGGATTGAGGGTTACCGGGGGATTTTAGTGCTTGGAGAGTTTAGCCCTAAACCCGAGTCCCTAAACCCTACAGCCCAGACTTTAAACCTTATAACCGTACCCGCCATCCTGAGAGCTGAGAGCTTGAGTAGGGCGTACACAAAGTCAACACAGGATCTTGTCTTGAGCACCGATAGTCTAGCGTGTTCAGGGTTCTACTGCTTGGGCTTGAAAGTGCTCGTCTTTTTGCTCGCATCGCTCCGTGCGAATTCGAATTACGGCCCTTGTGGCGGTGCCCATGATCATCGGAGTCTGAAGAAAGAGACACGGCTCTGAAGCCGAACGTACAAAGAATGCCAGAACCCAAGTCCCCCACCAGTGGCACCAGGTGGGTGTCGATGAAATCGCTACCAACCACCTGGCTGAACCGTGCAGTGCTTCGACGCTTAGGGTGCAAAGAAACCCTCGATATTCAATGGCTAGATGGACAAGGTGGGGAGCAGGTTTCAGTGACAAGGATGCATGGCAGTGATAAAACAAACCCGTGGTTTGTGTAATCGCCGGGACCCTGAATTAAGGGATGTATTGAAGCTGTTGAAGCCTCTACTTATTTACTTGTCTCCAGTATCCTAGGGGAGGTTAACCTTTGGGAATATATCGGGATTGCAGTACACCAAAACGGCCAGGTTTTTTTTTTTTGTTGTGGCCCCTTTTTGCTCGTGCCCCGCGTCATTGGTTTCTAGAAAATTTTTTGCTGTCGGCCCCGGGTGTGCAAAGTGTTTTTTTTTTTGTTGCGCTCCGTTGG